>JAHZMU010001502.1:0-11997 GCA_027743725.1 Rambutsinella grinnellia
TCATTAAATTCTCCCCGACTGGAAGTACTTTTTTCGTTATAATTCCAGCCTTTGAAAGCACTTCAGCAGGACCTATTCCAGACTTTTGTAGAAGAATAGGAGAGCCAATAGCTCCTGCGCATATGATAATTTCTTTTCGGCATCGAATGAATTGGTAGCTTCCGCCGGATAATTTATACCAGATTCCGATAGCTCGATTCCCTTCAAATTCAATCTCTTCGACATCCGCCTCCAGGATTAAGGCTAAATTTTTTCTGTTTAAGACAGGCTTGAGGTAGCCACTATAAGAGCTTATGCGTCGCCCATTTCTAGTTGAAAACTCGCCTGGTGTAAACCCAACTATTTGGGGGCCGTTCGGATCTGCTGCGGCGTAGCCAAGAGACACTCCTGCTTTAATAAACTCATCGACGCCTGGCGCATACGATGGTTTTTCAACACTAATGGCTCCTTCACTCCCGTGCTGGTCACTTGGGAATATTCCTAAATAGTCTTCAGCCTTTTTAAAATATTTTAGAAGGCTTTTATAGCTCCAGCTTGAATCTCCAGTTAGATTTGCCCAATTGTCGTAGTCGAAAGGGCTTCCTCTGTTAAAAAATAAATAGTTGAGTTGGCTTCCGCCGCCTAACACGCGCCCCCTGTGGTACACAACTCCGCCTGTCCTCAACCCCGCGTTTTCATCAGGCACTCTGTAACTAACTGTGTAATTTGAGGTCCCAACAAGATAAGCAGAGAGCGCAGGAATATCCAGTTGGGGGTGGGGGAACCCACCAGATTCAATTAAGAGAACAGAATGTAGCCCGCTTTCGGATAAACGACTTGCCAAAGTACAGCCAGCCGTTCCCCCGCCCACGACGATAAAGTCGAAGATGAATTCATCCAAATTATTTGAAAACTGCTGGTGATATTTGCTATTAGGGTCGAAGTAATTAAGACTTGAGATTGATTTGAAGAAGGTTAAAATAAATATTATTTTATACTTCATCGTGACTGTTCTGAATGAATGGGAGAAGTTGAATGAAGCTTGAATTAATGTAATGCGTTACTCAACAGTGAGAACTGATTGGGTAAACTTTAATTTTCACACGTTCTCACTTATCATAATTAGCTTGAGTAGCAATTGTCATTGATTTCTGATATTGTTGCCGCAGAACTTGTGAAATGGGCTATGGCTATGTAACAAGTGGGTTGGAATTTATTTATTGATAAGTAAAAAAAAACTTAAAAATTTCCAATGAATTGAAATGACAATTTTAACTGAATTTGTAGTGATTATTTTATACTTGCATAAAAATGCGGTAGTAACTCATAGCGCCTAGTCATTCTTTGATTTATTGATTCAAAGAAGATAGGATGATTGTATATGTTCTTGTGACAAAATGAATGAATGGAACAAGTTAGTGGTGTAGAGCATTGTTCATTTTTCACAACCATGAGAACTGATTAGGTATGATGATAAGTAAATTGTAAGCTAATTGTTCACATGTTCTCACTTATCAGTTCGAGTTGGCATAATATAGATTCTGTAACTGATTTGTTCACATAAACTTTCTGTCCCAAGCTATCTAGCAAGTGTTAAGGAATATTTAATAAATTATTAATAGATTTTAGAGAAATACCACGACGGTAATATGAGGTTAGCCTTGACACATATCTATTCCGGTTACTAACTGTTTAATGTAGTTTAATTCTAATACTAATTGAAATTTCTAAAGTATACGTGACTATTACCTATGTAGTTATTTTTTTGGCATTTATACACTTATTGAATAATCTAGTGGGTTGAAGTAATTCTGGAGTAAAATGGGCTTGGCCTATTAAACACAATAGATTTTTGTTATTAAATTGTTACATAAATTCTCAAATTAATTGTATTTCCAACTAAATTTTCCTGCTCTCTCTACTTATTAATGAATTACTCACGATACGAAAATGGTTTCTACAATCTCAGTCGTTCTCTTCTTTAATTTATATGCTTTAATTGTCACAAACATTGCTACCCAGTTTAATGACATTTTTCTTGCAAAATTATCAAAAATAATGTATTCCATGTGGGAACCTTTGCCAGAAAAAGTTGAATTGACTTATCCCGAATTTATAGAGAGTTGTGAACTTCTCGTGAGCAATTTTGCTAACATCCAACTTTCTAGGGGAAGTGTGCCATTGATAATTAGGAAACCCGTTCTTGGCTTGGTTGATGATAGAGAGATCACTTGGGTTATGGAAGGGAAGGGTCTACCTATTCACCTTTGCCCAATAATCACAAATGACTCAACCCCTTACTTATTTTGTGCAAGCTTTAACAAGTACCGATTTGTTATTAGTTTAAAACAACCAAATTGTGAAATTGTTTTACATCTCCTACCGCCCCAGTTCATTCCAAATTATAAGGCTAAAGACACATATCAACTTTTCATCAAGGGACTAAGTCAATCAGATTTCACAAAAGCTTCCCAGTTCATTTGGCGAGCAAATGTGAACCCGCCAGATTGGTATTTTCATAGTCGAAGTGAAAATGTGGAAGAAGAGTTCATAAAATTGTTTCCAGGAGCAGTTCAAAAGTATTATATTTTAGTTATAAAGCAGCAAACAAGCGGGGTCAAGTATTCTGTATTTGACTGGACAAATTCATTTTCCATTAGTAATTACGAGAAGTCAAGAAGAAATCTATTGGCGTGGAACTTTCTCTTTATTGTTTCCACATTTAGAGAAAGCATGAGTTATTCTTACCAAAATTCAACAAAGATCTTTGACAACGACGGTTCAGAACAGAACATCCGCATCGGACCTCTTAGCTCAGAACTGCTTCAAGGATTTCAGCTATGCCGGAATCCCAGAGAGAATCCTTTACTTCTATTTAATAAGGAGATGGATAGCATTCGAATCCAGATAATTATTTCGCACATGTTGACATCAATCATGCTTAACTATTCGTATGATGTAGGCCGTTCGGTTTGCTTAAATGGTAAAATGGAATTAAATCGCGGTCATAGAGATCAAAGCCATTCTAAACTTTATACTGAATTAAGCAGAGATCCAAGCCCACTCCATATCCCGCTCTTCTTCTCAGATAATTTAAATCCACTTATATTTATTGTTTGTGGGTATAAAAGGGTGGAGCCCCTTTTATTTGAGGAACTTATAAATGTTTATGATTCGCAAGTGTGGACTAGTCTTGCAGCAACTGTAGCCCTTCTTGTCCTAGCAATTGAAGCAGGCCCTTACTATTCACCAAAAGAGTTGTCAATTTCTATTCTCTCCTTTACAAAAATGCTCGTTGAACAAGGTGGCGTTTTTGAAAGCGAAAAATTCATGAAATTCAATTCTATTCGTTTAATGTTTAGCTTATATTTCTTGATGGTTATTATTCTGAGCCAAGGTTATAAACAAAGCAACGTTTACAATATGATCAGGCCAAAAAAAGCTGAGAAATTTAAAGAATTTCACGAGCTAGTTGAGTTTAATTATAACATTTATGTTAAGCAGTTTAGTTTACATTTGGAAATGGGAATTCTGCAACCAAATTTGAACTTAAATGAAATTAACATTACTACAAATCCAAATTTCGTTGATGGTCACTATAAAAGAGTAGAATTTGGTAAAGGAAAAGCTTTTGTGGTTTATTCCCAAATAGGAGAGATGATGCGCGTGGATCGTGGATGGACAAATAAATTGTATGGAATATATAAAAATAAGAGCTTTGGTGAAATGATAAAGAAAAGTACTTCATTGCTTCCACAACTGCCGTTGATACATGGCTTATTAAAATGGTTGAAGAAAAATTATCCGGAAGTAACTCCGCAAATCAATTGGCATAAAAGTAAAAAAATAAGAGGTGAAATGATCCAAGCTTACTTAAGAGAAGAGGAAAGGGAGGTTTTAGAAAAACTGGGGAATTGTAGTAAAGAAGCGTTTGTGTTAGAAGGTAACTCTGGCAAGGCGTATATAAAAACTTTGAACATGGTGGAGGTTTATGAAGGGAAAGAGAGAATTTGGGATACGATTCACTGCCATTTTGAAGGGAAGATTCAGACATATTTTATTAAAAGAGTTGGGTTTTTTAAAGAATCTGGGATTAAGGAGAAATGGTTGGGTATCTTGGATGCGATTTCTAACAATTTTCGCTATAATAGCAGTAGAAGCACGGATATAATTAGAGAAAATGTAGAAGGCCCTGTGGCTGCTAACATGAAGGGAAATGTTTTAGTAATATTTAGTTTGCTAATTGGAGGATTGCTTTTTGCATGCGTTACTTTATTTGGTGAACGTTGTCGTTCTGTAACAATGAAGTTTTTGTGGATGCGGTTGAACATTCGCCAATTTACACACTTGTTGAATATTTATTGAAGCGAAGAGATAATTTTAGAGTAATGGGCTGTTGAATAAAAAAGATTCTTGTTTTTAAGGATTGTTAAATTCTAAAATTAATTTGATGGGACTGTAAGAACTTAAGATGGGCATTTATTGTATGTCCCTCATATTAAAAATTTGTACAAACATTGTTTTCTATTTGTAGTTTTTAGACACAGTCGCATATACTCTCTAAATATTACTTATTTTGTACATAAATTAGATTGCAAAATGATTTTTGCAATTTTATTGTTACTTATTTTGTTGGCCTCTTTGGGAGCTCAAAGTATTCCAATTTCTTATCCTTTTAATTATACAAACGTAGTTGGAAGATTGTCCAGAGAAATATATTCGATTTGGGAACCTTTGCCAGAGAAAGTTGAACTGGACTCGACTTTGTTCGGGACGCGTTGCCAAGTAATAGTAAGTAATTTTGCAGGAGTTCAGCTTTCCAGTGGGAAGGTGCCCTTGATAGTTAGCAAGCCTGTTATTGCTTTAGTTGGAAATGGGCTCGTTTGGCTTGTGGAAGGCTCGCCACTCCAACTGTGCCCGACACAAAACTATTGGGGGCGAATTTACTCTAGTTTTGATTTCTACAAATTAGTTTTGAATTCAAAACAGCCTAATTGTGAAGTTATTGTTGATCTTCTTCCGCCACATTTTAACTACAATTATTTTGCTGAAGAAAAATTTAATAAACTTTTAAAGATCGAAAAGGATTTAAGTGAGAATACTTTAGAAGTTTTATTAAATCCAACATGTTGGCAATTTTTGAACAGTTTAGAGGATGAAATTTTGTTTTATGAAGTACAAAAGGTGTCTCCAGGGCTAATACCAAAGCTACACATTTTAGTAATAAAGCATCAATCAAATCAATTGGAATATTCAAAAATCGAATGGGCAAATTCTTTTCTTAATTCCCAATATATTTCACCAAGAGGAAATGCAAGAAGGGTGTGGAACTCTTACTTTATCGTTGCAAAATTGGAGATGAATGAAACTCACCGAGACACAGCATACATTTCAGATTACAAATTCCTACATTTGCAATCAAATGAAATGAGTGATACTGTAAAGGAGGCAGAAATTAGAATTGATTTTGAGATTTTTGATTCTGACTTACTTTTAGAATTTTTTCGCTGTAGGTCAATGCGAGAAGATCCGCTAGAATTTTACCAAAGAAAAGATATGATTAATCTTAAGACACGTACGCAAACAATTGTCTCGCACATTTTGACCTCATTATTGAGAAACTATTCATATCAACTAACGGCAACAACTTTGTGTTTGGATGGAAAAATTGTAGAAGGCAAAATTCAATTATATTCAATACTATCAGCTAGACTAAGCAAAGATAAAGGTCCTTTTCATACCCCTTTTTTCTTTCCAGATATTTCAAACCCACTTGGTTTTATTGTTTGTGGGTATAAGAAAGTAGAGCCTTTTTTGTTTGAGGAACTCGTCATCGTTTATGATTTTCAAGTGTGGATTTGTGTAGCCGTTAGTGTCACCCTTTTAGCTTTTGCGCTTGAAACAAGTCGTTTCTATTCACATATTTGTTCATCTCTCTTCTCCGTTGCAATACTCCTCATTGAACAAAGCTGTGCCTTTCCTAGGAAAGAATTCATGCAACGTAATACCATTCGCTTAATGTTCAGCCTTTATTTCCTGATGGTTATTATTTTGAGCCAAGGCTATAAGCAAAGCAACGTTTATAACATGATTAGGCCTAGGAAAATTGAGAAATTTAAAGAATTTCACGAATTAGTCGAGTTCAAATATGATATTTATGTAAAACATTACCATTTATTTTTGCACAAGGAGATTATACAATGCCTGGATTTGACTTTAACTAAATTTAATATTACTTTAAAAGAACTATTTAGCGGTCACATTCAGAAAGTGTATGCTAATGGTAAAATAAATCTTAAAGTTTATTCTGGGGTGGGATGGTCAGCCGCATGGGACCAAGCGTTTTCCCCAAAACTTTATGAAAGCTACCGAAATAATAGTTTTGATGAAATGGTAAAGCTTCATAGTTCATTGCTACCTCAGATTCCGCTAATGCTTCATCTGCTTAAATGGTTGAAATCAACATACGCGGTAATTTTAACGGAATTCACTGACTTTGATTGGTTTAATATAAACTTTGGCATTATGGAAGAATATGCTAGAGAAGAGAAAGAACAGTTTTTGAGGAAAATGCGTAAGTGTAATAAAACGGCACTTGTGCTTAGGGCAGATATTGGTAAACCTTTTCTAAATAGATTTAATAAGCCAGAATTATATGAAGGAAAAGAATATATAATGGATACGTTTCATATTCATTTTCAAAGGCAAGTTACTACGGCTTTTATTAAAAGAATTGAGCTATTTAAAGAGTCTGGTATTAAGGAAAAATGGATAAGCATCTTGGAAGTTATTTCTAATAGCATCCATCCAAATACCAGTGATTCTATAGAGATAGTTCAAGTAAATATAGAAGGACCAGCGGCTGCTTGCTTACAGGGAAATATTTTGGTAATATTTAGTTTGCTTATGAGCGGATTAGTAATTGCAATCGTTATATTCTTTGCTGAACGGTTTCGTTTTGCTTTTATAGAATGGCTGACTCGTTTTAAAATATTAAGAGTGTTGTAATCCTGGTCGAAATTAATGATAATAAGTCAATAACTGAATGTAAAATTTAAGTAAATATTAAAAATTCATTTATAAATGAAGGTTAACTCGAAATTCAATTCAAACCTTTTAAAAGTAAAGTTAATTTGAGAAAAACTGGCATTGGATTTACTTAATCATGAATACGCTCTTTAAAACGAAGCTCTACAGTTGGATCCGGTCTCACTCCAAATGTGGGATCTACCTTGAGCGGAACAGGAGTCTTTTCAGAAGGCTCGATGAAGAAATTGTAGACAATGTATGCAATGCCTACCTTGGCTTCCATTAAGGCAAATCTCATACCAATGCCTGTAAAAATTAAAAAGTAAAATTAAAATATTTAAGCAAAGACAGTTATTTCAAGTTATGCAGATTACTTACAGTTACGCGGCCCCTGCCCAAAAGGCATATAAGTATACGGATTTCTCTTGGCTTTCTCCTCTTGTGAAAATCTCTCAGGGTCGAACCTCTCCGGATTCGGGTAAAACTTAGGATCCCTATGCATTGCATAAACGGGGATGACAACAATAACATCTTTTTCAACAATAACATCAGTCCCAGGCAATTTATATTCTTGGGTGCAACGCCGCTCAAGTCTAGTTCCAATAGCGTACATTCGCATAGTTTCTGTATAAAATAGCTAATTAATATCTCCCTTCTATTTAAATTAATCATTTGACTATTTACCTGCAATAACTTTATCCACATATTCCATCTTGCTAACCGCGTCATAATCAACCTGACCCCCATTTCCCTTCATCGACTTGCTAACCTCCTCATAAACCTTGTCTTGAATATCAGGATGAAGAGCCAATATATAATAAACCATGCTAAGCACACTTCCCGTCGTCCCCAGCCCCGCAATAAAGAATAAAATGCTCTGAGCTATAACTTCCATCTCACTTAAAGACTTCTGCTTAATCTTAAGCTGCGCATCCTTCTCAAATGCTTCTAGCTCTGATTCATCCGTTTTCAATTCGCCCTTTCTCGCCTCAATCATTAGCTGTAAGAAGTCATCCGGCTTTTCTCCACTTTCCTCCCGATTTTTAAGAGCTTTTCTCAAAATGTCTTCAAAGAAATCCATGGATTGGGCGTCCATTAGTCTAAATCCCAGCTTGGTTAAGAAAGGCATCATAATTAGTAGCATTCCTTTTATCATTTTCAAAGCAGAGAAATCATCCATTCGCTTGGACATTGTGTAGAAAATTGAATTCTGGTCTTTTAAAGTGCTCGTATTCATCCCGAATGCTGTTGCGGCTATTACATCAACCAAGTAGCGGCTCACAAACTCCTTCATTACAATATCCCTTGAACGTGGTCCTTGCATTGGCTTGGACTTTAAATATTCTACCAAATCTGTCCCACAACGGTTGAAATTCTCAAACATTCTTCTAATCTTTCCAGTTGTAAAAGTAGGGCTTACGGCGGAGCGTACATTTTTCCATTCTTGACCCTCCAAAGTTGTCAGCATGTGATTTAAAATTGCATCGCTTTCAGCTTTTACCTTCCTGAGGGTAGTCCCAAGTCAACTCTTCCGGCGAAGGGCTCATCTCCAATCTCTTTGTATAAGTCGACATCCAATTCTACAGCGTTTTTCTGCTTTGTTAAAACTTTGTAAGTTGTTCTCAAGCTCCCTTCGGGAAATTTGACGTTTTTAACTCCCCGTTTTGTCCAGTAGTGTTGGTTCCGTTCAAAATATTTTTTGAGGGCGTAGCCAATCAAGACTATTCCAAGTAGGATTGATAATAGTAAACCCCACATTTTTTAAAATGTGGTTTAAAAACCTCAGCACAAATTTTGCCTAAACCTACCTTTACTGGTGTAAATGATAAATGCCTTTTAATGACATTAAATAATTTATACTTTTAATGAACTCTGTAAAGTCAAACAATGACAGATCTAACTGGAGATATAAACTGGTCAAATCTATTTGCTTTTTGATCATGAGCACAGTCGATGCTTCAATCACACGACCAAGTCATCTCCTTCACAAGTCAGCATACAAAAACATTCATTCACTTCATATTAAACAACAACAGTCTTCAAGGTCAAAGTCAGAACGTAATTTACCAGCAACTAGTTGCACGAAATAATATCAGTCTCTGGATATGAGCAGAGACTCTGCTGCAGAGCTGTTATTGCATGCAAGTCTTTCCAAGGTCTTATTAGCAAAAAATGGAATTGGACAGAGTGTAAAGCTATAATGCTACTAACTAAAAACCTTTCTGAAACAAATCACTGTAATAAAAGGTGCATCAAACTGAATGATGAAATCTTGATGTTTTGCTCGTTTGTTTGCTCATAAAAATAAATAAGGTGGTGGGTTCGATGACTGACAACAGAAATAAAAATGAATATAATTATTTAGTTTCCAAATTTGCAAATTTATTTAATAAAATTACAACTTTCAAATATCCAATGTTTTTCAAAAAAGGTTAATTAATCAATATATTTTATTATGGAGTTGATCACTTAACCAGCAAAGCCTTCGAGCCAATTAACAGCAGCGGAAACATAACCTTCGACAGCTTTGAAGATGGAGCATGTAATAAGCCAAGGCCTAGGGACCATGTAAACGTGAAGGGAGGAGATTCCAACTATAAAAAATATATTTAGTTTATCCAAATATTAATAATGAGTAAATTATCTCACTTCTCGATTGAATGTCCAGGACGCATTGAGGGGCATTTCCAAGAATGAGCTGGAATGAAAATGGATTAGCTTTTAATTATTTATTTACTAAAATATTAAAATACCTTAATAATAGTTGCTGGAAGATGCTCAAATCTCGGACTAAGTCAGATTTCCAGGTGTGATCAATCCAAAAGCGTAGAGTTGACCATCACTATTGTAGATACCGAAAATGGGGTCCATTTGATCACAGTTGGTTGGATCATACTCGTTTTCACGGTAGAAGTTGTGGTAGCCTACGGAAGATTTGTAAGCACAAAAGCATAAAAATGGATTGGAATATTCGCTTTTTTACCCATAGCAGGAAAGCAATTATTTTCAGTCCATCCGCTAATCACAGCGTCGTCCCCTTCTGGTCTGGTATTGGGCAATTGTAAGAAAGAGTTTGGTCCAGGTCCATTCTGAATGTAGAGACCTGTCCCAGTCCCTTCATTTTCTAAGGCATTGTCAGACCTCTGGTTGCTATTTTAAATTTAATTTTAGAGTTAATATTTAAATTATAAATTGCTCACTTGGCTCCACGAAATACATGGTGAGGACAAAATAGTTTTAGCCATTATAAGTCGCATTGTTATACATCGGGACTAGGTCATATCTCAAAGTATTTTAGGGATGAGGATTTCATGTCCAATCTATTAAAAAAAATCTATAAAAACCACTCGCATACCCCAAATGCTTCACATACCAGCATCTGAATTCCAACAATCACTCCATTCTTATCGAACAAGAGACCCACATCATAATTTCTGTTTCTCACGTATTGAATCCCATTAAACTTGCCCCCGTTTGTACAATCATTGACAATTAGACTAGTGGCTACCCAGCTTTCACTGAGGAACTTTTCATCCTGAGTTGTACGTGGGAAGGAGGCGAAAGATTCGTCTTTTAGGATTAGGAAAGATCCTACAAAAAATCGTTTTTTATAATGCCCCATTTATATAGAAAAATTAATTAATTATTAAATCAAAGTACCTCTAAAGTGACTCCAGTCTAGAGCAGCAGTTACGACAGCGATGCCTTTAATTAAATTAAACTTATTATTTTTCTCAAATTAAAAGATAAGAAAGATCAGAGTAAAAAAAATTACTTACCACAAGCCGCAATAAGGGCTACAATAAAAGTCTCCATCTCAACAACTGGATCAGCTACTATTATTCTTAGCTCAAAACCAAACTATGAATGATTATAAATAAAGATCAAGCTAGAAATTTTGTAGGTTTTCATGGTAAAATAATTGTTGCTACCAAACATCGAGGGTATTACGGCAACTCCCATAAACTACAGGAAATACCAAAACCCACGTGCCACTTCTCAGCTTCTAGAACCTCCTTGGTAACCAATGATCTTAGTACAGTAACAGCAGCTTTGAAAACATTATCAAAGTTAAGATCACAACAAACCAAAATTATTCATGGAAGTGGAATGATTAATAGCAAGTTTTGGATTCAGTCTTTAGCTTTGCACAAAATGGCGGTGCTATGGCATGATATGAAGGATGAAGTGCATATATCAATCATTTTTTTCACGATCAAAAATTTGCTTTAATTAACACCAGTATTTATTAATAAATTTTGTACAGATAAGCTTTAGAATGAATACAATAATTCAGGGGCGTAGAGAGGCCGGTGCACCCCCCGCCCGGGCACCACCCTGGCTCAGAAATTTAACATGGGAAGGATAGGAAAAGCGGAAAAAAGCGGGGTTTTGCTAACATTAAGGGTATTACAGTGCACCACCCTGGGCACCACCCTATTTTTACATTTAGCTACGCCACTGGACAAGGGATGGAAGAGCCATTATTCCTTATTCATTTTCGCAAAATCTTCTTTCTTCTCTGCTTATCTCCTGTGGAGGCAGGAGTGGATGGGTTTTATACCAAAAACAAAAACAAAGAGAGTCAATCCTCTTACTTTCCTTACCTTTTGTCGAAGGGAAACATTATTTTCAATTTTCTTTCCATTTCGCAAAAAAATACAGATTTCTTTCAAGATCCTCATCCGCTGACAAGTCTTTTGTGTTTCCTTCTGATCTGATTACAGCTTTCGAGTTAAAAACTTTTTGGAGTAGAAACCGCGCGCGCTCGCGTTCCAAAATATTTTTGATGGAAAGGCTTAAAATGCTCGCGGTTTTTTAGGCTTCATCCTTTGTGGAAATATAAACAAAAGTGTATATCTCGGTTGAGTGACCCTGTCCATTTGTGTTATCTCCCAAGTCCAGAAAAATAATATGAGTGGGCTGTGGGGAAAACATTTTTGAGTTGATTATCTTCACTGTCATCCCAAATAACAGTCAACTTCCGCT
>JAHZMU010001503.1:0-76551 GCA_027743725.1 Rambutsinella grinnellia
ATGTAGCCACCCGTTGGCCGACAACTGAATCTTTATTTCTTGGCCGGTATAGGCGCATGTAAATGTCCTATTAGTAACCTTTAAAGTAAGATATTAATTAATTTAAGTAATTAATATTAATAATAAAAAGTATTAAAGTATTTAAAACCAACTAGAATATGAAGGAGTCCACCTTCACAAAGGTACTTGTAACATCCCGAGCCCCAGTGCTGCCAGTGGCGTTTTTGGTGGCAGGATCTCTCTTCCCACATCTCTTTCGTGTGGTAAAAGCATTTAGAATACTCGCCGTACTCCTCCAACGCAAAATTTTTGTCAGCCTCTGCTCCATCAAATAAAAAGATTAAATTGTTATCCCATCTTTGAATTGCTCATAATGCAAACCTGGATTATTTTCATCGTAGTAGCAATGAGATCCACGAATGACTACACTATTAGCTCTCCAAGTGAACTCTTGGACATAAGGGCAATAATCTGCCAGTGTTACGGAGCCTCCGTAAAATGTTACATTTTCATCTCCAACGTTCGGCAACCGATCAAAGTTCTGTGGAAAAAGAAATGATTTAAAATATATTTCTTTCTATATAATTTTTAAACTTAAAAATTACTTGATATTCCTTCAAGAGTGGAGCTGGATACCGCACCAAATTACAGAGGGCTACACTGCTATGGTCATCAGTACATTGCGTTTCCAACGGCTCAGCCTTCACTTTATTACAATATGGCAGGGGATCCTCACCTCTACAAGAAATATTTCATTTGTGAATGCTGCGGATTGTTTGGATAGAATAAATATTTGATTACCTCGCTGTCGCCGAATTCATCCATTCCATACATGACTTTTGTGCAAAATCACAGCCAAGACGATGTCCCCATTCTAAATGTTGAGCCATATGATAATTAGCGCGATACCAGCCTGTGTCCTCCATCAAAGCTAAAGTTATGCGGGAATAGACGGGGTTCTGCGTGTGAGTTCCAGTCATTGCTTCATTCTATATGAAATATTTTGTTGATTATAAACAAGCTAACATTTTCCTTCTACTATTTCTGCACATACTTCAAATATTCTTTTCTCCCAATGTGTCAACGCTGTTCCTTCCTCTCCTTGGTCCTCTAGCTCTGCACCTTCGAGATCGGGACAGTCGAAATGTCTTCTTACTTCTCGGACAACCCTGGGCGTTACAATCATTTGCATTGTCCTCGTGATATTGCCCTCCCTCACTTTCCAGTCGCGGCGAGTGATCTTACGAATTACCCTGTCGCTCCATTGTCTCGCTTGCATTCTAACATTACGAATTCAAAAATTCACTTTCAAATACTCACTTTCAAATACTCAATCTCAAATATTCATCTCAACCTACTCAGTATTCAATGGCGGCTTCCCCTTATTATCACGTGGCGTCAGTGGATTCCCATGATCGTCTCTATAAAACGCATAGAGCGAGACGGAAAAGCCTAGAGCATGAAGTATTTCATGCTTCACCGTTGAAATCAAAGTGTCCAACTCTTGCGGCTTTGTACTAATGCTTTTCGGACATAAATTGGCATGTCCGGCGATTGGCCTGTAAGAAAAATTTCACATACCAATTTACATTCCTCTTGAAACAATCTTATCATAACATACCGATCTAGAGCGGGCTCTTGTTGACAATGCGCAGCGTATGCGACCGTGAAGCCATGCTTGCACCGATGTGTTTGCAAGGCCGACACGTAAAATACGAAATCAGCATCAACAATTCCCAACCCTGCAGTACTATTTGGGGCAACCCGGCAATTAGTACCGTTCTCGTTACACACGCGACAAACCTATTAATATTTATACAAAATTACTTGTTATCACCTTTTACAATTCAACCTCTTTTCAACTCACATCTAAATGTTCTTCTGGAACTTGGACTTCTCCACACATTGTCTTTGCTTCACACTCAACCTTGCAGTATGGATGGGGATCGTTTGCTTTAAAATAAACTTGTTGATTTGGACAGCGTCTGGAATAGAAAAGAGAAAACATTTATAAACCATTCCACACAAGAGAAAATAATTTAACCCTACCTATTCAAGACAATGGCACGTTCTGTCTTTCTCACCATTAGCGCCTTCTCCCAATACGATATGGCTTCGGGTAGAACGGTTTTCTAAAACAATTTCAATTAGTTTTTTCTACACCTCAATAATTTATCAAGAGCTAAAAAGCCAATTCTCTCACTTACATTAATCAGCTCTTTCTTTTCCTGATCCAAGCTGAAGCATTAGCATTTGCAAAAGAAAATTAAAAAGTTAGAGCTCTCCTATTTCTTCTCACACGGTTAAAAATCTTAATTATTTTCGTTTACGACTTACTTGTGAACACTTTCGTCATAATACAAGACGATTCGAAGGGGTTGATCAATACTCCTCTTGACCATCACGTGGTGTGGCTCTATGAAAGCTCCGTGAACGATCTGCAATTAAAGATTCATGGAGTATTAGTCAAGTGTGAAGAAATCATTCTAAGCGCTAAATACTTTTCACACCCGGACCAATACAATACACTTAATCATTTCTTCATTAAGATCATGTCATATGCCCGTTTTTACGACTTTCATCGTGAGCAAAGCTCGTCCCCGTCAAACCACGTTTTTCGAAACGAGAGATTGGCGAGTGTGAAGATGGCAATCATTAAAAGCACTTAACGAAAGTCTACTTAAAGGAGATCAAATGACACGATTCATTTGATGGGAAGGGAAAAGCCAAATGGTTTATGTAGGGTGAGAGAAAATGAAACCGTCTTTCATATTTTCATATTTTTACCATTTCAGTTATTCTTTCCAAATCTGTGTCCCCATTTCGATCGTGATTGTGATCAGAAATAATTGGGAGTGCATCCTTAAACTTTCTATAATTAATTATCGAAAAAAATCGATATGATTGCAATGTTCAAAGGTTAGTATTTCGCAAGTTGAGGAAACGAATGTGACAGCGTTCTCGTGACAAAATCCATTGCTCTCATATTGGCATTGCAAAAGTCCCATCTCTGATGTTGGGCTCGTGTGTGCATTAGAAATTAGAATGCGAAATGTGTCATCATTGTCGCAAGCTGCGCAGAAATTGGCGTGTGCGCCTACCTAAAAGAATACTGAACGAAGATGAAATTCTTCTTTTCATTCTCACTATCAAATTTCCATAATGCCAATGAGAAATGTCAGAGGAATCACAAATCTTCATTAAATATATGATGATATTGAGAAATTTTAAAGTCAAAAGGGGAGTCATATAATTAAACCAGAATTCAAGGTTGGAGTGAATTTTTTATTCATAAAGGGGTAACCTTGTTGGGTGGTTTCCTTAAACTTTGATATTCAGCAGTGTTGTAAGATGAATCCATTATTAGAAAGTCTAAAATGCTCATCTCTTTTATCCCATCTAGACTGATAAGGTAAAGCTTAGGATTTTAAAATGAGCTGACCTTAGCCAAGTCCTAAGCTCCGAGATAAACTTGAGCGTGACTTTATAATTTGAGGGCTTTTAATTAACTCGCGTCAGCCTAATGATAAGGCGCGAATAAAATGATAAAGCTTGAAAAGCCACCCAAAACCCGTCAGCACTTTTTGCAATCATTTCAAATTCCAACTGGAAATTCTTCTGATGGTAGAGGGTATAAAATTTTAGTCTCAAAATACAAACGTGGGTCAGCATATAATTTACTTATCCCTTTCTAATAATTATCCGAAGCTTTTTCTCATCTCATCTCACAAATCTATATTTACATAAGAAAGGATAATAATGATTTAAGAGCGTATCATCAAATTATGCTTTTAGACATGACATGACCTTAATTTCCTTCACTTTTACATGAGCATCTACACGTCATCAACTCAATCATAAAAATTATCGAGTAAACAAAAGGCAGGGAGTTTGCAAAGATGCACTTTTTATGAGAGATATTGCGAGCCCATTCAACCAAAAGGGATCAAGCCCATAACGACTTAAAAGGCTAGTTTGCAAACGTTTGGCGTATTAAAAAAAAGTTGAATTGTTTTGCAACTTGCATTATGTAATAGCCAAGTATAATGAGATGCTTTCATCCCCAACAAATCATCCCTTCAAGACCCCAAATAAGTGTCTTCCTAAATATTAAAGCGTTGATGAGTAGAAAGTGAACAGTTAAAATTTTAAGGTCGGCGATTCAAGTTTAAACTGCCTTCAGCAAATATCCTTGATTGAATTTAGATTCCCTAAATTGCTCCTAATTACTTGCTAATTCTAGTTTTCATTGTGATAGTTTTATAAGTTGATTCCGCACCAATTCATTGAATCTTTGACAACCTTCGCAAATTCCAAGGGCATTATATAGAAGGGTGTTTAATTGATAGTAAAAATGGCAACAGCTCATCATCACTTGAAAATCGCAAGCAGAAGGAAGGAGTCTCTTCATTTCAAGATGATGCGTAATGCAATGCAACTCTTTGCAATTCGAATTCTGCATTCTCCCTTCACCTTCTCAGAGGAAACTGACATGCAATAATTCTAGAGGGATTATGTAAGCCGCAGTAAAAAAACCGGTGCATTATTCCTCCCAAGAATTTGTAAATCACACACAAGTTGTGTTATTTTAAAAAATAGTTGCCAAGCCGGTTCAACAATTCAAAAAATTGATGACTAATAATAAGCCTTGTCATGTTTTCATAATAAAATTGATGTGCAAATAATCCCTCTCGTCTCACTCATCCCATGTCTCCAATATTAATATGCGAGTAACATGACTTGATAGTCATAAGTTGGTCCATAGGTCAGTGGAGGGAAAGGTGCCGTGTAAAAAAATAAACTCCACATCTCAAAATAAGTGCCATCATCAAATCGGCAAATTGATTTCGAATTGGACATAAAATTTATAAAGTGTAATATTAGCCGATGAAATCATTAAGGCACGATTTATTTCATAATATCAATTACAGTCGTGATTGCCTGATAGCTCTTATGCATTGTTTTCATTAGCGTGCCTTACCCCACAGGGTTAAATCGTTAATTATTTTTTACAATGACTCACTTAAACATTCCCTTTTCTACAGATAATTTATACTTCATCACACTTTTCATAAACCCATTTCGCAAATGAACTCGATAAAATTGTCAACTGCGGCGAGACATGATTTCATTTTCATACGGAACAGAGGCTTTCAATTTTTTTCCTAAATCAACTTTTAGATAGTTTGTAAGGATTAAAAGAGAATGTCATCATGACGCTTCCTGTTGTGAGTTATGTCATGATGAGTTGAACAATTACGCCAGAAGCGAGTACTTTGTAATCATGTCACAACCACAATCTCTGCTCAACACCAATTCAATTTAAGGAAATTATTAGAGTTTGTGCCCACATCATTCTATAACTAATTTACCTTTTGAATTAAAAAGTAATTGGGCAAATAGACAGAAAATATAGACTTTCACTATCCAATTCCCCCAAAGTCTAGGATGATTTTATATGGTGAGCTTGTCCACCTCTAATTCCTCCACGACATTTCCCAAACGGGTAAACAACCGCTCGAAATAAACCGAGGTGCTAAATCCAGAGCTCAACAAGACAAGCAAGGTTCAAATGGCTCGGAGAATTCTCCACTAAAATGACTACTTTCTCCCGGAAATAGTTTTGGAATGGATAAGCCCTCGAGAAACTCCCGATAGTTGAAAACGTCTCAAGAATGGCTATAAAACATTAGCATCTCTTACTTTATGTGGATTTAAGTCGAATCCCTTTTTAATTACATGCCGCAGCGAAAACTGTCTAGCAACATCCCCCGAGCAGTTCTAACTCTGACCGACAAGGAAACGAGGGGGGAACAAGAACTGTAATGACACTCACACCCATCCTCCTCCAATTAAATTTATTTTATTATTGTGCGTAATTTTATAACATTTCCTTTTTATTCGAGTTTCATGTCAACCTTTATTGCTCTCTTCTTCCCCAACTGTACTTTGCCATTAAAAATCTAGGAACGGTGTAAACACTGCTGTTAAAAAACCAGTCGTGGCAAAATTACAGAGTCATGTCATAATTTACTTAATTCATATCATTCCTAGAAATTCTTGGGAGCCTTTGGGCCGCACATGAAGAATAATGCAATTTTCCACCTTCATTAAAGCCAAGACTTAAGAGGCCCTTGAGCAAGTCATTTTGTGGCACAGAGCTCCAAGAAAAAAGCAGTTGAATGAAAGTAAGCAAAAGAAACCTTCTAAAAAGCTAGCCACTTAAAAGGGTTTAGAGGATGGCACGTCTCGCAACAAAACGTTTCCATCATTTTTCAAAAAGACTTTTTCTCCCAAACAAGTAGAACGATGTCACCTTTCAACTCTCAACATCCACTCACGTAAAATTGCAAAGTGGAAAATGACAAAACACTACCATTTACTTTACAAGCATCTTTACTGTCCGGTTAGGAGAATTAAAAACCGATTCTTGTCATATTTGCGAGTTGCAACATTTAATAAAAATGTCGTCTTGAAGAGAATGTAGAAAAACATGTGCATCATCTCATCCTGTTATGACAACGATTGATGTGTAGCAGCTTAAACAAATATGAACGTGCTCCAGGCACACGCTTTTATGCCCCACTCGTTTCACTAGTTTCCCAACAACTAAATTAATTTTCTCGACATTTTTTTTCTGCAAAAACTTTGAAAAAGATAAACAAACATCTGCTATTAATTGAAAATTGCAAAATGAGCCTTTAAGTGCATTTCAAATACGAGATTTTCTTCAAATCTTCAAGAAAATGGTAATGATCCCATCACGAAAATGATGAATGTGCAGTGCTCAAGGCCAATTTAAAAAATGGCAAAAGCTTTTCAAGGTAGACACAGGTCAATGCAATTTGCAATACTGAGACGAACAATTTATCTACGAATTTTTATCAACTGATAACTTGATACGATAAGCATCCGACCTTGAGGAGCGTTTGGGCCTCAAAAAACCGCTAAGCTAAATATTTGGCGAAATACTGAATAGCATTTTTGAGATGTGGTCTAGAAGAAAACCTTATTAGTGTGGTTGTGAATTATTTCCTACAATACTACAATGTCATTAGCAATTGTTGGTGAAGAATTGTTACATAAATGATGTGGAATGCAGAGGGAAAAGCGGTGAGAAAATGAACTGGATTGAACTTGGATGTTGATGGTTTGCTTTCGTAAATTATTTTTCTCCTAGTTATTCTCTCATAAAAATTTCTTCGTGGGAAAAGGAATTTGTTTAGAGCAAGTACCGCAAGAATTCGAATTGTTTCTCAAAAATTAAATTGCCACTCGCCACTTGGATTGTAATTTGCAACACTTCAAACCGTAATAATCGTATAAAATGCTCACCTATTCTTAAGCTTGATTGATGAGGGTTTACATAGTGTCACTGAAACGTGCAAATTCCATCTAAAAAATATTCGCAAACTGATATAAACTGCGGAACAGTAGCGAAATATTCTTTACACAACGAAATTGATTATTTCTAAGCTCTTAAGCTGATTATTTAACGGGAGAAGAGGCTTGTGCACATGATTAATTTGCGTTTAAGAGTCTCTCTCACAACTTGGCATTTTTCACAGACTTGTTTTTCCCCACAAGAGAAATGGTAGATTGAAGTTTGCTACTTCCCGTGAGCAACACGTCCACCTCTAATTTATTCATGGGACGTATCACTTTACAGCTCTAACAGTTCTTTCCCTCTTCCCCTCGAAAAATGTGGAAATTGCCTATTCAAAACTGAGAAATTGTCGAGGATGAGAACAATACGTTTCCGAAAAATATTAACAACTTTACATAAAAATAATTAGAATTCATAAAGCCACTCAGTCTTCCCTATTATATAATAATTACCAGAGAGAAAAATAAGTAGTGATATTTTTACGTGCTTCAATAACCTATTTAGTGATTATTGTCAGCTTTACAAAGTCAAGCTTGTTAAAAGGATTGTATTGGCGAATTAAAGTCAAGAGTTTAATGTAGAATGGAAGGGATGCTTATCGATTCATCTTTTGCTATGAAGGGACGGATGCTTCTCTCATCACTTACCCCATTTCTACACAGACTGGATATCGAATGAGTTTTGATACTCAGCAGTTTGTAAAATTACTTGTAATTAACGTCATTTCATATTCCATTACCCCGGCGTTAATTATTGCAGTGGCATTATTTTTATGGGTTGGTTGGTAGGCGTGCTTTGTGCACATTTTAATAAGAGAGTTGAGGGTGGCTCTCAACTTTTTAAGACTTAACGGGTTACCCGAGCGTGACAGGAAGTTAGAGGTAAGGTGAGTTAGTTCATAAACAAATTCTCTATCATTTGAGCGAGTTACGCGAAATCTTTTGGATTGACTCTGACATTTATTTGAGTGGGAATGATATCCTTAATTACGCAAGTTAGATGCGAAGATATCGTAAAAGTAATTAAAAAGGGGTATTTATCTGCTCTGAATGTGAAATGTAATATTTTTCAAATCGTAATATGACATATCAGAGTGGAGATCGGAACATTACCCATTACAATTCAAGTGGTAAATTGTTGAGAGAGTCTTAAGTAAGCTAATCTTTCTTCTCTTCGAATTAAATGTAGCCAAGCATTTCATAATGGTTAAAACGAGTGGCTAGCATTGAAAATGAAAATTTCAAAATTTGATTAAGAGAATCTCTTTTTAATACGCGCATACACACCGTCACGTTTGATGATTCGTTTGCCCTATTTTTACGTAGCGAAACGGAAAGTTTTTTCGCATGCGTTTAAAAAAATAGAATCTTTCTTCTTTGAGTGCGTAACCCTTGCCGCTCTAGACTTTGAGGCCGCCTTTGCCCTTCAACTTTTAGAAACTAAATTATTAATAGCCAAATATTTGTAGAAGAAATTATCCCAATATTACAGTCTTGAATTAATCCATGGATTGGATGTTCATTTAGAAAGAAATGGATTCGATTTCGTAGCCAAAGAATGATGCGAAGATAATTTTAGGCAAAGACAAAAGCATGTGCCAACTTGTTTTCTGGGTCTGGTCTCCTCAAGCTTGGTGAGCATTGAGAGGAAAAAATGAATATAATTATGAAAAGGCTGAACACTGTCACCAATACTACTAGTTTAGAATACAAATATTTATTCTGACTGGCCAACCTTGTCCTTGAGACGTGCAAAGTGTGAGTAGTGAGGTGCTACCTTGGGGAGCTAAGACTTGACAAATTAGCAAAGACAGAGACAAAGTCTCTTAAACATTTCCAGCATTTTTTACACCCTCGAGGTAATCACTCAACTCTAATATTATTCTTCAAACAAGCATATTCCTTTGAGCAGCATCACCACCCAATTCTCTCGAATGCTAGTTGCAAACTAATCACTTTTTTATAATGTTGCGGACAGGTCATGCTAAAAGGCTTAGTTATTTCCTCCTTTGGGCAAAAAATGTCTAATTTTAGCATGAAATGAGATGTGTAACAAAGCCTTTTGCGTATCTGATATTAACGGGGAAATTGGATTTATCCACCCAAATATCATATTCAATTTTGCAACGTTTGATGTCTTCAATCAATCCTGCTCCACATTTCCCCTTCTACCGCATTGAAAGGAGCTGACGCATGAATAAAATTTCCTTCGTCAGCCCTTTCTTATGATAAGTGAAGCGTGTGGGAAATCTCCAGAGCTATTTTAATTGCTAATTTGTCTGCGAAATCATTTCATATATTCATTCCACTCTTATCTGATTAAGTAAGACAAGTCGAATGATAAATGTTAAATGTCATTTAGCATTCAGTAATGATAAACATTCGCGTCTAATCACATCGTTGAATAAGTCATGTTATAAAAGAGTGGTGGGCTCTCTCTCTCCCTCGAAGACAATTCAAACATGACATTAGTGACTACCTAATTTCGTGTGTACTTGCTCTCCTTTACCCAACACCACTAAACTATTCTACTTAATATTGCACAACAATTAGGTAGTCACTCGTCTCTTCACATTACCAAAATCCTTTAATCTTTTTATTACTTAAGGAACGCAAATCATCGCAAACAGATTTGACAGTTGGATCATTGAATACGGAACTGAAAGGGATACCTGACTAGCTTCATTTATCGCCTCGTCTCCTTTTCTATGAAAAACTGACATGCATTATTTCTAATAAGAAATGTCTCAAGAAAAAAAATCCTTTCAATTTTTTTCCATTCTAATAAGCCCAATTCTCCTTTTTAGAAAAATAGCGCATTATGCACCTCACCAAGTGCAACAAATACGTAATATCGAGCCCCCAATAACCAAATCAAATATCTTTCAAGTTTCAAGTGAGCGCATCATCGCACGACTTATTTCCCTGATGAAATACTGAAACTGAGAGTGGTGAGGGGAGATGAAAAGAAAAAAATTCGTAAGAGTATTGCTACTTCTAATTTTCCTCACTGTCATCGTCCCCACATAATTTTGAAAGGATTAAGCCATATAAACAATGAATTCGTAAAAGTTGATTAAATTGCACATCTAATGATTCGAATCCCTGTCAGCGCTTTAGAAATTGATAGGCTTTATGCGACAGTCGGCGAGTAGGAGACAATGTCGACGTAACTAATTTGAATTGAAAGGGATAAAAGATGACGGTGCTGATATTTATTAAAAATTGATTTTCATGAAAATGCAAATTCGCATAAACATGTGGGCTTGTACTTAGCTTTGTAATTGTGTAAGAAAATCAAAGTGTGAAATTAACCATTTTTGAAAATAATAGCAGCTTGTCGACAGGTTTCATGTTTTTATCTTGATGGGACTGACTTAAGACATTATGACCTCTCACATTCGAGTTACTTGATGTTCCGAAAGCAATTTGCTGCAATCTAGCCATTTAGGCAAAGTAGTTTTGAAAATTATGAATAATTATGGATGTTAATGAAGTATTTGACATCCGCCCATAATCAACTTGTTCCCCCTACACGGGACTTGTCCATGCCGATTTTAGGTTTGCTGCTCCACTTTGAAAGGAAGTTGTTGGCAATTTATTGAATGTTATGCAAAAAGTTCAGTTGATTGCGTGCAAAGAGTTAATTGGCGATTGCGGATGCAGACGTAATAGAGATCGACAATGAACACAACTCTTTCGAATTAGAAGCGGATACGAGCCAATCACCAAGTCTAAATCAGAAGCACTCTAATTTTATTGGGGTTATAATATTCCCATTTTGCTCATCCAATCAATCCCCAACTCCAAGACACTTTGTCGGGAAGTTATTCACATTTCTTCATTACTCTATTTACACAATTTCCAAACGCGGCCTAATTCTTCGGCCCGAAATGTGTAAAAATTTCGACTAGAATTAAAATTTAGATTTGAGATTAAAAAGTGATTATCATCAGCATCTATAAAAGCAAATTTCTCACGGAAACGCTTCTATTGGGCGTAGTCAAAGTGATTTTGTTTCTAAAAATGAGTATTTCTTGCCCTCTCCCCATTTATGTTATGATCACCGTCCTTAATTTGACACACTTCACCTTCTCACAACAGCTATTATCTTTTCGATAAGGATTTTAGAGGAGAACGTGATGACATGCATGATTTGCTCATTACTGCCCGGAGGGCTCCGTCCACATTTACAATTATTTGCAATTTAAAAAAATATGAGCGGTGTATACGATGCGGTTTTGCTCATTTTCAAAGATCGATTAGCCAATATCGGTTTAATAGGTGGGCCCAACATGGTCACAATAATTATAGATATGATATGGTTTCCTAAAGTTCATTGCTTCAATCCCGTTAGCCACTATCAGTCAATATTAATGCAGAATGTGAGAAAAAAAGCTCAATTATCATTATTAGTGGTAATATTTTTTGCAACTTTGATGACCAGTAAAGACCAAAATCTTTAAATGCTTCGCTTATATGGCAGGAGTGTGGGCAAGAAATTGGTCATGCAAAAATGAAACGGTTGAGCGATTTTTATAGCGCACTCGGCATTTTTATACGAGTTTGATTAGAAATATTGTGACAAAATTGTTGACATGTATAAAAGGAAATTTTGATAAAAAAAGGATTCATCTCATTAGGGAAATTCTGTAAAAAGCAAAATAATCAAAAGAGTTTTTTTAGGCTTACCTCATGCGGCTTCGGATAAACGTGACTACAATGCGGTGAATGATGCAAGTTATCAGTATCACCCTGATAATTGGGAGAAGGGAAGGTAGCAGTTTGAGCTGGCGGAATGAGGGAGCAAGTAGCGAGTAATAAAAGACTTGTCCAGCCTAGTCTGAATGAAAGTCTGTCTTTCTGTCTCTTATCACAAACTGAGATGACTCTCTCCCTCCCTCTTTCACTGGAGAGGGGTACACTAATCAAATCACTGGTGAGATGAGACGGGCTGAAACTGATTTCATTATTCACTACAACCAGGTCTCGAACAATTTGTTGATGAGGATAGGGGAACTGGAACGAGCTCCCTTGGCACGTCATCTCATCTTCGCCAATTGTGGGTGATGGGCTACTAGTCACTAGTAATCTTTCATTCCACAATCTAGACAATTGAGATCTGATGGTTTGGAGGGGAGGCTGAAGTGGTTCGGGTCGTTTGTTACTGTCGGGTGCGGGTAGCAGGTCACCTGCCCCTATTTGGACTCTCGCCATCTTTCCAACTACCATTCCTTCGCTTTGTTAAAATACAATTTCCTTTCGCAACTGGAACAGCAAATGATGGTGGAGTTGGTGGTGTGTGGTCATAGATGACTTGTGCTCATTTTCATTGACTTTTCCTCCTAGTATTTAGCCATTGATGTCCTATAATCCAGCCTCCTCTTAATTTTCATGCTGATGAGCTCTTATTCCAAACTTTGGCTAGGGAGACGTGAGCCTTCTCAATTTGCTTCTCTCTTTTTAAGCCTGGAATGGGAAAAAGTTTCTCATAAAAAGAATATCAAAAAGTATCTGACCGTGGAGATATTGTTTGGCAAAGTAATTAGCTGCAACTGTTGCTCAGAGGTCTTGATAGGGAAACCGCGAGCTTTTTGAAGTCAGTGTATGTACATAAAACACTGAATGAACCGCAAACACGAGAAAAACTTGTAGGGCTTTGTCAACGGAAACTCGTTAACCAAGCCATGCAGAATATTGAGTGAAGGGGAAAAGTTGAGATGGAAAATTGGAAAACACTTCACATCCTCCACATCCACACGCAGAGAATTGTAAACACCGTTCGCACCGAATCCCTTTCACATCTCAAATATCACTCTTTACAAATCAACTCTATATGAATGCGAAAAAAAAGTAATCTTATTGACAAAAGCTCAAAACTCTTCTCTATCCAGGAAGAAAGCAAACTTCACCTTTCTTCCTGGAAAAAATCATTCACCCTTTTTGATAAATTCGATAAAGAATAGTTTACTATTCAATACGACTCCGGCAAAATGTTCTATAATCACTGCTCATTAAAAATGTGTGGAAAATATGAGGACAAATGCGGCTCTCGTCCGTCCCTACACGTCCCTCTCTCATACCGCTTCGAATGCAACTGAAAAGATTACTTGGCAAAGCAAATGGATTTTGAGCACGAGATTTTTGCGCAAAACGAGAGAGCTACAGAGAGTGGCAGTAGTTATGTGTGAGGACTACGTTACTACAAAGCGTGTGTTTTTTGCTGCCGCTTATAATCAGCTTCGCAGCACAGGCCAAGCTCTCGCCAACATTTTGCAAAACGCTCAGCGATTACGTGTATGTGTTTAGACAAACATGCCATTACTTTTTAGGGGATATCGATAAGCAAAGTGTATCCCATCACTTTCAATAAGCCCCATCTCGATTTACAAAGATGCGAAAAATGCTATCAACACAAACGGACTGAGACAAGACATGAGGATGAGAAAACAAAGTGATCAATTTAAGCGAATGCATGCAAAAAGATAAATTGTGCTGGACAGAGCTCTGAAGTCGTAGTGAAAAGTACAAACTATCCAGATGCACTTCGTATTTAGAAATCAAAAATGATAAGGGCTTACACTAGTGATGACTATCGCAAGTAAAAGTTGCTCATTAATTTTTACGAGATTAGCAACAGGAGTGGAAGAAATTATTTGAGATCTCATCCCCGATCACAAATTCTCCAGTTCGATGGCTAAAGTAATGATAAAGAAATTTCCGCTTTCCGTAACATCATTTTCCTTGACGTAACACTATTCCCTGCTCCCTATCAACTTATTCCCCACAACATTAAATCATGTAAATGATTTTTCTTTACATGAAAAAAAAATATTACGTGCTTTATTGGATTCTGATGGATTTCCCTGAGGGATAGAGAGAGAAATGAAAATGTATTTTTCAGCAAAAAAAAATGGTTAACGCATCTTACAAAATCGACGCTTACGCCCACCCCAACAGCCGAGAAGCAAACAAATACTTTCACATTTGTTACCATTTGTTTTACATGAATGATTCGAAATTGGTATAAAAATTTAATCTTTTGAAGCCGCCCTCATCACACCCAAATTAATTCTGTAAATAGAGAAATGGCTAGCTCCTTACGACCTACCTTACTTAAGATTTACAAATATTATAAAAGCTACATCTAAAAGATTACCAATCGATAGAAAATGAGCGAAATGATACGGCATCTTCTTAGGAATCGGTAAAAATGAAATAATCGTATGGGGGAGGATGATGATGAAAAATGAAATTTGTTTTCTTCGCAAATATGGGCCAGTTGTGCATAGTCTTGGTCTGGTGAGTGCAATTAATTGCAGAAGGTATAACCATGTGCACCCAACTATGTGAGATGAGCATTTTATATAAATAATTTATAACAAATAATGGGAGAATACCACCCAAATTAGAAACTGAGAGTAAAGCCTTTTTAATCTCTAACGTAACGTAATTGCGATTCTATCAAAAAAACAGGTAATGAACAAGATTTCTCACATCTTTCACACATATCATTTCCATAATAGTTTGTCTAGATTTTTTTTTGCATAAAATGATTTCAAAATTTCAGATTGCCAAGAATTTTGAGAAGAGTATTTTTTTTGTATGAAAAAATGAGCTAGTGAAAGGGAAAAGTGTTAACAAATAACGTTATTACGAGCGCCATGTGCTCCTCAACAAATACTATATTTATAAATTCTTTATCTATTTTTACCATTTTTTTACAATTTCACTAGATTTGAAATAGTTTCATAACAGGTTTCTAGTAGAGATTTAATTGAGCAATAAGCTGATGGTTTTCGGTGATTTTTATTGAATATTTAGATTAGTGATTTCGTACCTTCAATACAAGTTATCCAATTCCATTCCTGATTGATTAACAATTAACAAAATTCACTTCAGAACACTTAACGAAATGGTTCGGAACGTGTTCCGAAAATACTTAAATAAAAGGTGCTCCATTATTAAATGGTATCTTAACTTTAATCAAATCACTTCACTCTTAATCACTACTGGAATATTAGTAGTTAGAATTTCCTACCGGATTCCCCTCTTGTGTGATTTGATCCGTCATCTTCTCCAGGAATGAGAGATGAGATGGGTTTGAACAGCTGAGAAATGCGCGAGAATGAAAAGGGTTGCTTGCGGAGAGAACTGGAATGGAATGGGAATGCGCGTATGAAAACTTTTTTCATGAACTGCCGATCTTTCTTCAAAAATCAGATGTAAATTTAAATTTTAAATTCATTTTGCTGTCAATTTTTATTCTTTGACATTCTTTCATGATTACAAATACCAATTTATCGTATAAATAACATCTTTTTCTTTTAGCAGCACAATTTTGAATTTCAGTTTCCTTTTGTGCGATAAACGTATACTGACTTAACAATTCTAAACTTTTATAGGATGAGTAATCAGTACGGAAATACACTCTCAAGTAAATATTTTTTGTTATCACTTGCAGAGCTCTTCTATAGAAACACCGGGTTACCAACCTAACCAATTAGGTTATATCTAAAAACTATCTTAAAAGTTAATGAGATAACAAACAAAAGATATTCTCTTCCTTAAAACTAATCTAGAACAAAAGTATTAAATATTTCTAAAACAAAATCTCCATTGAATGGAGTCCATTCGTTCTCTGAAAGAGCAGCACTTTGCATACAAAAAAATGTATTAATCTAATTAATACTGGCGGAATACATTGGATAACAAGATAAATCTTAAGGGATTTTCAGAGGGGGACTGAAATGTGCAAAGAAATCTTTGTACAAATACAAAAAAAAGATTAGTTGAAAAACTTTTTTCATTCAGGTTGACAATTTAGTCCCTTCCCCTTGCATAGATCCAGTCAACTCTAAAACCTCCACAGCCTTAGCAAATCCTTGGATGGAGTACCAGGTTCAGTTCTTAAGGTCTACTCAAGCATAATAAGGCACTTCTACTTTCACTTGTGGCGAAATCACCGCCTTCTCAATCCCCCGGCGAAATTCCTCAACTCCTTCAAGAGTTGCCAACTAAAATGGTAACATTTTCCCTGGTAACGTGGGAACCTTCCCTCGCAGTCGAAATTGCGAGTCTCATCACTAACCAAATATTGGGAATACAATTCACTACTTTTTTAAACACAACCTAATTCAATTCAATAACCACACACACTATTTAAAGCTAGCGAAAGCTTTCGATTACACTCATTTTTACGGGAAAGAAATGCTTTAAAGAGACAAAATAAATACAAGACTTACATAATTCATCTACATATTTTGTGACTGTTACTCTTAAATACATGATTATGTAATTAATAAATTTGTAAATTACAGAGTTAGAGAGAGGGAGAGGGGGAGAGAGAGGTAACATGATAATAAAGTAGGTACTTGTAGTACTGATTCTACCTACTTCACGCCTTACACCAACAAATAGCAATTTTTTTTGTTAAGTACATTTCAATGGAATAGTATCATCCTTACTAGTATCCTCAAAAAATATAAGTGATGAAATAGGTACAGTCTTAAATGTTTACTTTTCAAAAACAACTCTCACTTCCTTCTCAAAGGAAATTCTTCTCGTATATTGTCAATGGAGCAAAACAAAGACTTGATAAGACGTATTCCAACTTGGACACAGTAAAGCAAAAGAATAGTCTATATCAGTTCTGTAACTCTATACTCTTCTCATACATCAGTTCAATAACGCTCCGAAAAATAAATGTTATCACAATTAATTTTTATATTCTCCTTTTACACAATTTTTGAATGCCTTTTCACATTCATTTTATTACAAACAACTTTTTTTGTTAGCTGTTTGTACGTATTTCCCTGACAGTAATTTATATCGACTGAAAATGAGATTTCTTGAGAATTTGGGCTTTTCTTATACGCTTTTGCAAACAATTTGTCGCATTTCGTTTTAATAACGAACGCAATTATCACTCCTTTTTGTTCTCGTCTTTCGGCTTGTCCCGTCGACCGTTGTTGGGATGGCCCATGCCATTCTCGTTACTTGTACTGGCGGAGGGTTGGGTCGCGTTGCGGGGCAGCAGAACTACACTTCCATCCGCTGTGTGATGCAAGTTGAACTCGAATGGGCTGTATGGATTTCCATCAGAGTCCCTTAAAGCCTAAAATGATGCAAATATTAGATTAGATTAGATTGAAAGCAGTTAAACTTCTACAGAAAATGCCATTTACTGAAATGCTTACTTGGAAAACAGATCTGTAGAGTAAACTATATCGTTCTTTCAGATCAGTGCGTCTCGTCAGATACGTCTCTTGCTCTCTCATGAGGTTCTGCTTCTTGTCCCGTATCCTCTGAACCTCATCCGCGAGCTGAATGATCTGATCCAGTTTACGCTTTCTGCAGTTTTGGGCGGCCACCTTAATTACATAAAACATTTCAATACAGATTGTACTTTAAGCTTTTAATTTAAATTTCCGCTCAATTCATTACCTTGTTCTTTCCTCGTCTACGTATATCACGAATTAGCGAGAGCTGAGCTTCCGACAAATCATATTTTGAGAGTCGCTCGTTAAACTCGTCCATTGGAAGGTTGATAATGTCTTCGGTTGTGATGGGGATGTTCATTGATCGGGCCTTTTTCTCATCTCTCGTAAGTGCTTCATCATTCTTCAAGTATTTCAGCGCTAATTTCAGAAAGATAAGAGAATTCAAAATTAATTCAAAAGTCCATCATTTCCAGTGGGATATGTGCACAACTTACTTCTTTGTTTCTCCTTCTGAACTTGTTTGCTTGTCTTAAGCATTGGATTATCCGGATGAGTGGGGGGTAATGCATAAGTATGATTCGACATTGTTGGATCCATTCGAGAAACTGAACCTTGGCCATTAAATCTTCCGAAATCGGAGCTACAGCCGTACTTGTCCAAATCCAAAGTTGCCTGAGATGCCGCCCCGTGCAGTGGAGAATACACATTTGGTGGAAGGGGAGGATACGGGTGACTACTTTGCTCTTGCTGGAACCGTTTCCCAAACATGTGGTGCTTCTTCTGTGCCACAGGTCCCCCACCCCGACCACCATCCTTGTAATATTCATAGCCAAGCTTTCCCCTATTCAAAAACAAGCTATATTAAATACCTCATCACTTCCAAACCCAATTAACATACAATACAATTAACTAGACTCTAACCTGGAATAATCCATCGAGTACGGAGACAAGTCATGAGGTCCATGTGGGTGCGAGTCTGCATCCACCCACTCATTATCGGACATGGGCGGGTCGGTCATTGGGGGGACTCTTTCTGAGCCCATCGAGCTCACTGCGCTGTCACTAGATGCCTCCATTCGATCCTCTGTTGTCGTCCCCGCACCACCAGCTCCCAACACTGTACAAGTGGAAGGGCCATTGTGGGATACATTCGCTTGCTGCCCTTGCACGCTCCCAGGAGCACCCACCGGGGTCAGGTTTGAGGAATGCACTCCACTGTCCAAACTCCTCATCGAATACATACCTGCAAAAATTCATTTAACATATTTACATAAATGATTGATTATTGCGACATTCATCTCATCATCCATTTCCTTCTCTTTCTAATTATAGATAGACCCATGATTAAATAACACAAATCATCTCAGTTTCATGTTGCTGCCTGCCCCTACTCATCGCGTGTGAACAGTTTATTTCATTAGGCACCAACGGAATTTCCAATCCATCTTAATTTTTTCCCTCCTCTCCTGTCATCTCTTGCGCGAATTGATAAAAAAGTAGAATAATACCTGCCAGCAAACATACTTGCACAATATCTTCTATAAACAATGGCCCGCATGTTCTTCACTTCCAATAGCTATCAAAGCTGTTCTTTAGTCAAGGAAGCTTACGAGTCGTCTCAGGGACAAGACTTCATTATATCCATCTCTCTCAAATAAAGAATAGCTCATTACAATTTTTTTTTGCCAAGAAAAGCGCACACACTTTTAGCTACTTGGGACAAAATACTGTCCTATAGATTCGACTTCAATTTCGTGTAACCTTGAAACCTCTCTCTCCCTCTTCAATAATCTACCAAAATAGATTTCACTTTGAAATTAATTTACGGAAAAGCTGCTCACAAAAAATGTTCAAAAGATTAGCAGATTCAAAAAATAAGAATGATTAGCCTCAACAATTACTACAACTATGTTGATTCAAGCATTATGGAAATCATCAGCTTTTATTCTAAAACCATTTATCAATAATATTTTTTCCATAATCCCCAATTATCTAATTTGACTATCGTCCCTCACACGCGATAAATCTACGTGGCTTCTAAAACTCTTTTAAAAAAAATGCTTCCTCCAAAAAATCTCTACCCAATTAATACCTGAATATTATGCATATGATTTCGCAATTCCATCGTTTATCTCGTAGCATTGACAATCAACTCTTTCATCATTCATCCTGCGACGCGACACTATGTATGTAATACTAGCATTCTACAAATTCTTTATCACTTTACCAACAAGCTAAGAAAAAACGAGCATGGCAGCTCAGCAACACGACTCGACGACAAATTCATGCGCATTTCATTAGGCTCTCCCATTCACTTCTCCCTCAAAGAAAAAGGAAATAATAGTAGTAAAACTGACCTTCATTCATGGCCATGTCCATCAGTTGTAACTCATCATCGTTGAGGATCGATGAGAGATTGAATCCATCAGAGGTGGCAGACGTTTGGTTTCCCATCTCACCTGTTGAGTTCTGTAATTAAACCAATCCGTATTAAACATTTTGCCAGACAAGAAAAGAAAAAATTAAAAGGAGAGAAAAAAGCGATTGCGACATCCATCATCGCACTCATAATTCATCCACTTTGTCAATACCTGTAATCTACGTACTAAAAGAGTAATTATTGCATTTTCTCACTTGGTAATAGAGCATATCGTGTGTTGGGTCCATCATCTTGTAATGACTACTCGGATCAATCATTGGTTCACTGCTATTCGTCAAATGCATAGAAGACGCCACTGCTGATCCTAGATTTGAGGAAGCTCCTGTTCATAAAAACATTTCATTTAATTACAATTATTATTAGTGCTTTTACAGGTCAAGAGCTTTATCAAAAATGCATGACATTTATCCACTTTCAGCAAAAACAATCAACCATATCCACTCAGAATCAACCATTTTCATCGCTCATGCATAAAAGTCTAATCCCAACTGCTGCTAAAAATAATCCAAAAGACTATCTTTTTTCTAACTCGATCCCCTTTCATCGCTTCATTTATAGGAACTTTTTAAAAATAATTTTTCCTTTTAGCCCTCTTGCCATTCAGTTCCGACTCGACTCATGTACCGACACGGAACAAATCAATTACGATATCTAACGTGGCGACATGCTCGAACTACTTCAAGCCATTATTCTCAATATAATCATTTATATTCAATTGTTAGTGTTCCTCCAAAAACGAAGGACTCGCTCTCAATGCTTTAAAAAACGTCGCTCACACTTGAAAAATCATTTTCCTACCCTTAAAGGCGAGACAGTGTACTTGTGCTCCCCTCCTTTAAAAAAATCCCTATTCATCGATTGATGGAGCACGGTGCGCTGTTAAAATACATGAATAATGCAGAGAGACTAGTGTGGAAATGAAAAATAGGATATGTATCATTAGTCGCGTATAAAATTCAATTTTTTAATCCTTTTCAAGAGAGAGAGAGAGAGAGAGAGAGAGCAACCCTGTGAGACTTGCGACTGTTGAGCGGTGACAGGGTTGATCATGGCGATGTGAGGGAAGTGGTGCGAAAGAAAAATCCTCACTCTTCCTATTAAACCATCCATTTTTCAAAACCCAATACCACCACCTATTTTATGCCAGTCATGCATTTTTCACAGACCCGTAAAAACTCAGAGAAATATCGCACCATCAACGGAATAAAATAAAAGAGCTTGTTTCCCTTACCCATTCCGACATTCACGTAAGGTCCAGTCGTGTTCAGCTCGGGCGGAGGAAGAGTGGCATTCTGGAGGAGAACACTTCTCGCCGTGTCCGTGCTGTATGGAGCTGTAGGAGGAACCCCACTTGCGAAGTGAGTGGGGTGCATCGTGTGATGAAGTGGGGTTGCCGTGTGGGGATGATGATGATGGTGATGGTGGTGGTGATACGGATGTGGGGCAAAATGGTGGGGAAGTGGCTGGTGGATTCCAGCCCCACCACTTGGGTCATGGGAAGACGATTGGAGACTTAGGAGATTGGCGAGATCCTGCCAGCGTTGCTCCATACTCCCTCCACGTAGTAAACCGGGCATTCTCGCATGAACCTAAAAATAATTACAATATTAGTAATGTTCATATTAGAATCTCCGGAGAAGGCCGCCTTCGTAATGATGCATGACATGTTACACATTTCTAGACTTAATTCCTTTTCCGCAAAAGCCTGACGTAAGCTCAAAAATAATCTCGGGTCACATATCCCACAATCCCATTTTCATATCTCTCATCAAAGCCATCTGTCTTGTTCGGAGTCAAAGAAAAAAATCTTTCAATCTTTCATTTCAATCCTCAACCTTTCATGCTCTGTATTAAAAGCCATTTATCCGCACAAAGGAAAACATTTACTATTTACTCATTATCATTTCTCTTCTGCTTAGCAAACAATACCAAAGACATTAATCATATATCAGTGCCCTGCCATACCTGTGTCATCTTGCAGGTCGGGAATCGTCAACACAATTATTACTACTCTTAATGATCTTGAGAGAGAGAAAAAGGTAACCTTTTCTTATCACCTACCATCCCATACAGTACACATATGCCTTCACACATCCCATCATCTAAACCACAAAAATCATCCTACAAAAATATGCTCCACTTTCCACCCATACCTGACCAAAAGTCATACTATTTCCACCCTCACCCAAACCCTGTCACGCAATACCTGCACTTCTCTCCCAACACCGGCTTCATCTATCACTCTGAATAATTAGATTACTCACCTCGCTACACACAAATATCTTACCACAATTAATTATCTTATGACTCAAAAGGACTTATGTCAAGGACGGCGGAATAATCTCACCCAAAAACCCTTTTACCGGATCTCCTCCACTTAATATGCATACATCTAACCTTTTCAAGAAAAAAAATTAATTACTTCTTCATAAATGATCTGCAACATATCTGAAGTCATTTCCTTCAAAATACTCTTTTCCACACGACCACCGTCATTTGCACATTGGCACCCGTCTTCTCACAAACCATTCCATCACCTTAACTTATAACCATCACTTTACACTTCCAAATTATGCGCTCCCTCCTAGACTACTATCAAATAGATATCAACTGCTAAAACCTTATCTCACCATCTCCACCGACAGAGGGATGAATCTCTTCTGAAAGGGATGCGTAACTTGCCCTTATAATTCATACACGCTTCTTCCACATTTCTTTTATGCCATTTAATTAGACAAAGTAGAGACGAGTCTTAGATGCGCATATAATATTCACTTATTATTACTACTCCGCTTTGTTCATCTTCTTTTAACTTACATCATATCAAAAAGCATGCGAAGATGCTCCCACTAAAAGAATTCTAATCACAGTCAGTTAATTTACGAGAGCAATACAACTTATCACTATTCATATGAACATGATAAAAACTAGAAAATAGCCGTCATCACACTAAAACTTATCCATTGCATACCTCATCTCTCAATGCCAATAGCTGGTGGAAAAAAATGACGTGAAAAGACGACCATATAAGACTTGGCAAATCAAGGTGATGGTGAAGAAGAAGTGAAGTGATGATGAGATTTGAAACATCTTTCATTGCAGTTGTCCTATCTTCATTATCCATTTCATCACCATTACAGGTGCATAATTATTGCCTACAATTCCTTCTATTAAAATATCATTCTCATACACATCCATCTAATCGCTACAACGGCACATCAAAAACCATACCATGCCCGTTATAAGCGCATTATTGAAAAAAAAATATCTTTTTTGCTAACACTTCTCCAGGAAAATTATTCTCGAATTGCGTAAGAGAAAATGAGAAAAAATCACAATTTAATTTTCCTTCATTATTAAATTAAAAAAGTTCAAAATCAATCGCTACTTTCTAATAGGTACATCCTTAACCAAAAAGGTAAAAAGTTAAAAATATGCATTTTATTGCTCATTTCACATCCACTCAAGTTGAATTGATTATTGAGTTAAAAACAAGGATCAGCATTTTAAGCGGATAGAACAAACGTTGCGATTAAGGACTTGCAATTTTACAAAAAGAAACATGTCCGCTTCTGAAGCCTACTTTTTTCTTTACAAATCATGAATATTCGCTATTAAAATCCATTCCTACAAAACTCTGCAAGATATTTCCATCTTTAAAAAATTTCCTGTCATTATGAAAAGCCAGTTAAGAAATTGGCGATATCATTTTGCCCCATCTCAAAAACCCCTCAACCTTCTCACTTCTCACCACTTCTCTCCTCATCACCATTTTCAAGTGTAGCAATTTTCCCAAAAGAACCTTGATATGACGTTAAACCTAACAATTACGAGCTTGGCGATAAGACAAAAAAGTCAACACATTATCTCCACCACCACATTTCTTAACAGTCAGCCATCAGCTTGTCATGAAAAGAGTGTGAGAGTGAGAAGTTGGACAAAAAGCGCAAAACATTTTCTAAAGGATAACCTTGACGAATGACATTATTATTGAGTTGAAGTGTGTTTTTAGCTTTTCTTGAAAAAGATCCTTACGTATCGCATTAACAAGTATTTTCAACCATTCTCCATCTCCACTTCGGTGACAATTAATGAGTCACTCATTCACGCTCACAATCACCATCTCGACAGCGTTTGTGGGAAAATATTCCAAACGATAATTGCAAATTAGCCCTGCTAGACCGTGCTACGATGGAGACGAAGAACAAGTGTTAAAAAAGCATTATCGCAATTCTCTCTCTCCAAAAATGTTGAGTGAGATGGGATGCGAGTTGGTAAAATGGTATATGCATCGTATCTATGCTAAGGCCAGCCTCCTCCTACCCACCACATTAGCATGAACCAATACAAGATAGTGTAATTTTTAAGGTACCTGAAACCCTCTGGGTTGGGCTGCATGCGCTGTGGGACGAGCGCTCGCATGAATTGGGGCTGTCTGAATCATCTCCGCTGCTCCTGACAAACTACTTTCTTCCAACTCACCAACTCCGCCACTCTCTGCATTCGAAGGGGGTCCTTCCACTACCTAATTTTTTTAATAAAAAAATTAACCATTAAATTATTTACATTTCTAAATTTAAAATACACCTTTAAAAACATATTATGATTTGGCAATTCAAAGCCAACCAACTTACCGAGTCATGTGAGTTTTCCGAGAGATCGTCAAAGTCTCCTGCACCACCTCGATCCGAATTATTATCCAAGAAATCAAATACTCCGCTATCTCCTTCCAAAATATCATCTGAAAATTTAAAAATAATAAAAGTTCACTCACAATCCAATCCACCGAAATCCAACCTTTAAATTAGGCTTTGAAGAGGCAAAGCTTGTATATTTTATCATAATGTATCATCCTTTCCTTATCTCTAATAATCATTCCAAGCATCCGCATTTCCCCAATATATTCATATCTAATATCAATTTAAAAAAATGTAGGAACTAAATTCTAGAATATTCTAGAATATTTTGTTCTAAAACCTATAGCCACCAAAATGAGAAAGAGATAGCGTGACACTTGAGCTGAGATTTTGTTTAATTTGCATACGATCATCCCAAGATGAAAAATGTAAAATGTGTGGGGACAAGGGGTTAGGCTCATGCTCATATTTTGACATGAGAAATGACTAAATGACATCCATCATATATCTTTATCACATCTCCATTGTCAATTCATTACGGAGCACAATACTCCTTTCTCAAAATGACACGGCCATTGTACTTGCAGCCAGAAAATAACTTTATCGCATAACAAAACATTCAGATTCAGAGAAAGAAAAGGAGTATTGCAGCAGGAACAGCAGCACACCGCCACTGATCTAATACAAAGATAAAAATGTCTTTTTTATATACAAAAAGTAACATGTCTTCCTCTCCTTTTTAAAAGACACATGTCACCATTCTTTATTCCTCTTATCCAACCCATTTGTTAATCATATCAAACATTTCAAAATCAATAAATCTGATATCGAATATAGACGACCACACTTCCACCGCCCAATACTTGTATCAAATACGTATCAAAGATAAAATACGTTACTAACCAAATAGCTAAATTCACGTTATCCTTGTTTTCAACAGACTTTTCTAGAACACTTTAGACTTGCTCTATCTCAAATCATCCCTATTAAGCTACATCACAAAACGGTTCACACAAAATCCCAAAAAGGTCTACTCTTAGGCACATGTTGCTTTCACCTTTTTAAGGTACAACCAAATATTTCACCGGTTATTTATTCTCTACCCTTATCCCAGAACAAGGCACATCCAATCACACTCACTTAAACTTGCTTCAATCAATTTCAGTTTTTACTCGCCTCTAAAAGTAAATATCGTTACAAAGTCCACATATTTTACCTAAGATGTTTATAAAAGTTCATAAAGCTTTTCTAAATCAAAACCTACATCCTCCCCACTTTCATCTTTCACCTATTTTATACCTACGGGCTTACGAAGGTTTACGAGGGCTACGTTTATACTAAGGTTCCTCCGCTATCACTTTCTCTCCTATAATACTCCATTTTACTTCAGTTTCCCATCCAAAAATATCCAAAAGCATTCAAATCCTCCCACAATCTAAAACCTCCGAAACTTTCTCCTACTTTTTACTATTTCACCGGTAAAAGTATTTAAATCAAGCTATTTCTACCTGGAAGACTTTGCCAAACGCTCTTTCTCCTTCTTAAATCATCACCTATCACTTATCCTAAAAAATTAAAACTCAACAATCCTTATTCACCGTTTTCACATCACATTTTCTCACATCACCGGATTACTTTCCACTCCTTCCTTCCCTTCTTATCGGCTTACACTGCTCGCAAACTCACAAACAGTAAACATAAAAGCCTTTTTCATAGGCCAATGTATCAAAAATTGTGAAAATCCTTTACAAAAGAAGGAGTAAAGTTTATCAACTTTAATTTTTGAAACGAGCAGTGTCCCGTTCCTCCCTTCCGCATAAAACTCAAGTCCATAAGCAAGTGAGTCGGATCGTTTTACAATATTATTTCTCTCATCCTATCACCTATCTAGAGAGAGGCTTTGTTGCAGTCTGAAATGAGGAGATAATGTTGCATTGTTAGTAATCATCTCTTACAACACACTCCTCATCCCTCCTCATCCACGACTCGTAAAAATTATCAACTTTTATAGTACCAACATGCTTTTCACACTCTCCAAAATAAAACATAAAAATCATCATTACCCCAACAATCACATTACCATTACTCTACTCAGCTCATATATAGCCACAACCATCACATTTTCATCCCGTCTCTGTCCTTTCCCACCCCAACGAAATGCAAAGCTTCTAACCAAAACTTGTATGAAAAATCAACCCCTGTGGAATCAGAGAGAGAGAGAGAATAAGTCTTACACATAAACCTCTACACAAAATAGTGTGTAGGCCAAGGTAAAGAGAGGAACCAGAACCAGACTTAAGCTTCACATTTCATCCGAGCATCCCTCCAATGAATGAATTATAATGGAAGGCTGGTATTGAGGGGTGGTGATCTTATGTAACCAATAAGATCTTCAACTTACCCTTTTCATGCCAACCTTATGCGGATACTTGCTAAGCCACAGATACAACACAACTACACACATAATCCAACTCTTTTCTCTTTCTCATTTAACCCTCTCATTACTCCATCGTGCTAGATCCTTCAGCATATCATCTCAAGAATAAATATTTTCCTCTTTTTAATCATCATTAAACCTATCCAATATCATTCCTCCACAACTCATACTTCAAAATCAATCTCTTAGCCAAACAAAATTACCAAAAATTACAAAACTTTTACATCCCCTCATTATTAATTTCCCTGAAAAAAGCCACTGTCTCTGCCTGACTATAATATGACCACATTTACTCTCTTCTAATCAAGTCTTATGACGATGAACACGAATGATTGTGGCTGGACTCTACGATATCAAACGTGCGAGTTAAAAACTCTTAAAACTGAAAATTACAAAATTCATTTAAGGCGAACGCATCGAATTGCTACGTCTATTCTACTCCTCCTGCTGAGCCAATATCATCAAGTGACGGATGTACTGTTCCTCGTCTACAAAACCCTTCATATTCCTCCTTCTCCAAACCCATAATATACAATCTCGTATACAAAATATATCATTTTTTGCTCACAATCTGCACCGTCATTCTTCTTATTCGAAAAAAATTGCCAAGGTAAGGTCTTAAAGAAAAACCTCCGCATCTTTCCTCTCTCTCTCTGGCTCAACAGGAGTTTTTTGATTCTTCTTCACAGCAATAATATAATTTTTATAAGACATCCCCTTTACTTCATTCCCTATGCAATATGCGTTTCACCAACGCCACCAGAACATCCCCTGCATACCATCGCATCATACGCTTCCTAAAAGCGTATTGGAATAATCGATTTGAAACAATAACGCCTCATTCTCAGTGAGAGAGAGGTACTGTTTCACCTCGATAAACATTCACCTCAGAAAAAATATCTCTTAAACGCTTCCCTCATAGGGAAAACAGCGCAGCTTCCTCCATCATGAATTATGTGAGACGAGAGAAAAGACTATCGTAAGGGTAGCAAAGTGTTGCTTGAAAATATGAATCATTGAACCTCTTCTCCTTCACTCCAGAATCTAAAAAAATATACCCAAAGGCAGTCTGCTTCTCCTCAACCCCTTCTCACTGCCCCATTCTTATTGTAAGCAACTTTGTCAGAAATCAACCATCACACAAGCATTCAAGTGGAGAAGTGAAGACTGAGCAGGTTAAAAAATCCGTAGCATTTAAATTAAAGAGTGAAAAATAGATGCGCTCACAGCCTCACAGCGTCACACCATTTTTTTCTATTTTTCATCGCTCGCTATGGCTTCCTCGGTCGAGAGATTATTGTGGATGAGATGATTACCATTTTTTATAATATTGATCGATGCATGAAATCATGAACGATGGCTTTAGGTCGTCTTTAAAAGGCTAAAAAATTATAGTCTACTTGCAGCAAGCTAAAAGCTCTCGAAGTAATCAACTTATTAAACCATGAATCTATTCAAAACTCCTTTCCATTCCTCTCTTGCATAAAGCAGCGGTGGAGAGATTTGGAGCAACTCAACTGTGACCTTTTAAAATGGCTGAGAAAATTCAAAATTTGTTGCCAATACGTGTATGCCAAAACGCCCTCTCTCTTGATACTAATACGCCGCAAAAGAAAAGCCATGTTGCAAATTCTACTTACCAAGCATGGCGGAAAGAATATCTTGGGTTGCGTCCGCGTCCGCATCTTCAATTTTACTCGGAATCTCTCCAACACCCTCCGCTTCTCCACTTCTACTCGACGTACCCGGGACAGCACTCTCATCTTCGAACTCTGCAAAAGAACAGAAATTCCATATATTCCATATCGTAATTCTACTCCAAAATTAATTCAGAAGAAAAGCATTTCATGGGAATCATCAAGTCCCTGAATAGCTGCATCCCAAATTCGTATTTAGAAAAAAGCATATCCTCCTCATCGCAAAACAATTCTTTTATTACTGTAGCGGAACCAATCATTATTATTTCGTCCAGAGAGCCACAATGGGAACACGATGACCTGACATTTTTCCATTCCCATTCCATTTCACTACAAAATATTTTTCCATCTCTCTCTCTCCCTTTATCTCTCTCTTTCCATGCTCAGTCTTTCAAGCTTTTCGTTTCATGCAGCAGCCATGTCTGCTTGATTATACATCTTCACAAAACACAAAAAATAACATCAGACACATCGTGTGTAAAGCCTCACATCAGCTTCTCTCTCTCTCTCCCGTATTCGATTAATAGGCTCACCATTTCCATCAAATTAAATCCATCTGTCAGGCCGGAGACGCATGCATGACGCTCAAGAGGAATCACAATCATCATTCCGGACGTTCCAAAAATGCGCGCCGCAAAGCCTTTTAGATTAAAGTATAATCTGACCAAATCCAATAGCGACTTTCTAACATTCTTTAACCTTTCCATTAAATCGCATCTCTAACTTTATTCCTTTAATCACCCCACTTGGTGAGATGAGTTATGTGGACAAGTCAGTTTGTAAGACAAGACAGGTGTCATTATTATTATCCGAATACAGGGAAAGAAAAGAGTCTTTTTACTCCTCTTCCATTCTCCACTCTTTTATTCGCTCTCGTAAGACAGATTGCATTCCAAGCAAGAATGAGAGGAGCACTTGAACGGGACAATATTTTGAAAGGGAGTCTGACTGATGACATCCATTCCTTGTCATTTCCAACATAAACAAAACACATTTATCTTACAACTCCTCATCCAAAATCCAAATCTTAAAAAAAGCAGAACATGCACAAGTGCCCCCACTACAACTTGACTTGAGAAAAAGGTAGCGAACAATGCCACCATTTCACCGTTTCTCAAAAATCTTTTCTGGGGAGATGGGAAAAGAGAGAGAGAGAGGCATGTCCGCATCCAATATTTACGTTCACAATACATTTTACGACCTGTACACTCATATCTCCTTTCGTGAGGAAACAATCAGGGACAAACCTGTTGACAAAAGGTTGCGGTCAACATATCCATTTACTTCGAGACAGACTCTGCTCATATATACTCTGGACTCGTTCAACCTCTCACTGCCAAAATACATTATGCAAACATTGGAAAATGGTAATTGAAATAAGAAAAAAATAATATTCTCTTCAGCTCTCCGCACACACAGAGCAAGACAAGGTTAGCTCATCTTAAATTCATCTCAAAGTCAAAGCCATTTATGCTAAAACCATTCTCATTGCACAGCTTGTTTAACGAAGAAAAAGGGAATTAGCACTCAAGACTTCACCTCTTCCATTCAACCCATCAGAGACAGAATGAAAAGACATTATTAGTGAGCAAATGTTTCCTCAGCCCTTCATCCATTCAACTCTTGTCATTTGACGAGAGAGACAGAGTGAGAAAAAAACGACGAGGCTAAAGAGTCAACAACGCCAGATTCGTGATATGATGTGTGCTTCGAGGCAAGTGGAAAAACTCTCAAGTGCTTCCTCTATCTCAACTTTGAGACTAGCTCTTATCCTCCTCCATCTTATGAAGAACGTATTCTCTCGCAAAACATCCCTCCTATTTAATAATACTCTCATCTCTCATCTCGACGTGCACAATTTTATTATTTTATAATTCCTCCTTTTTCGCAACCATTCTTCTCATTATTATCAATCATCAAGTTCAAAAAAATTATCTCATTTCATACCTATCCTACAATATTTCAAGAGGATGTGAACTCTGTTCATTTTGCCCCAAAAATTTATCACTATTACCCCCACTTTTCAACCTACAAATCTTTTACACAACATTTTATAATTATGTCAGATATTTTTTTACAAAACATAATCAAATTGGATAATAATAGGAGGATGGAAAAGTGCTATACTCCCGCTCCCAAAAAAAAAAACTACAATTGTAGTCGTACAGGAAGTGTCTCAATCAATCCAACAAAGCCAAAACAGGAAGCTGCAAAAACTTAATTTCTGCCACTTCTCCCTCTCTTTTGTTCGCGCATAGGAGAAGATGATACTTGGAAAAATTATAGCCCGCAATATGTCCTAGTCACACCTAAATTCCTCAATTCCTATAATGACAACTTTTTTTCAATAATATGCAAGTCATATCAGCAATTCTCCGTTTAGTCTTCTACACATTATTTTTCATATTATTTTCCTAAAATTTCTGCAAAAAAAAACCTTCCCATATGTCAACATTTATCATAAAATTATGCCATAATTAATTTAATTATCAGCAATTCTAGCAAAAAATGGATGAGTGGACATTCTGGGAAGCTTGTTTCATGCCGGGTAAACCACAAAATTGAAACAAAATATTTGCTAATATTTTACAACGAAAATGGTTCTAAATTTTTTAAATCTCTTTCCCACTTTCCTCTTAATTTCCAAAAATATCCACTTCATTACATTTAATTTCAGTAATCTTAAGACAGTTATTTCCCCCACATAGTTAACTTATTTCCTAATACTATTTTTATGCGAAAAGTATTTTTCTAAAGAAGTCTCTCTGACTTTAGCTAAATATAAATATGAACATGTAAATTTTTACCACATCTGCCATTGTCACACACACAACACTAATGTACATGAAAAATTAAATTCTTTCTCAAAAATATAATCTCCCAACCACCAATTTTCCCAGTTCTTCATGCTTATCCAAGCAGAACTTTTTGAAAGCAGAAATTTAGATAGAAATAGAAATATGCTACCATTTTTGGGAAAGTCTTCATCAAAATCACACATGGCTTCGATATGCAATAATAGACTAAGAATTATCAAGAGATTTTAGAGAACACACACGACTCTTCAAATTGGCAATGGACAACGGCACAGACTTCCACACATTATCCGATCAAGTCAAATGGAACGCGTCTCATTTTTTCACATTAAATTATTCTAATGATGAATTAGCTCATCTCTCTTTCATTCATTATTAGACTTGCTTCCTTCCGTTTACCTTTTAATAAAACCGTTTACTTAATAGTGTAAAATGTAAAAAAAAATGCAGTTTCGTTTCATTCTTCTTTGAATCAACAAGTTTTTCAACAAGAGTCCACTTTTACTATTTCTACTACAAAAATAAAATGCCAGACTCGCCTCGTCTCATTCATTGCTAAATATTTGTAAAATATTTCCAAAGTGGAACACGATCATGGTGATGGTGATGAAGGGAATGACGAAGATGACCGTCATTTATTTCCTTCAGTCCTAGTATTTCTTTCCCATTATGAAAAAAAGTAACCGCATCATCGTCGTCATCTTTGTTGCCATCGTCATCATGAACTAACACTTGTTTGTAGTCAGAGAAAGAGAAAACTTTGGCCACTCATTCTCCATTATTTGAGATATTTCTCTTTACAACCTAACCAACTTCAAATACATCAGCTGCTCTTCTCAATGAGCAAATAAGAGTGAGAAACAGGTGATATCAATATGAAAAAGCAACAAGTCACTCGAGATACTTGACCTGCCGCAAGTAGTAAACCGTTTTGGGTTCACTGGAATATAGAGCTGGAGAGAAAACGTCATCATGAGTTTGCACAACCCCAACTACTCTACTTTCACCACTCCTGCATCCGGGAAAGTCTTCATATCTCACTACTTCTCTCTAAAAACATCCATTAAATTTTGACTGGGGCATACTGCGAGCAAGTAATGTTAATACTCTACTCATTTCATTAGTGCTATTGGTCATTTTCAATTATAAATTTTCAATTATAAATTTCTTTGGGTTAATTTTAAGCCGCTTCTAAACCACTCTTGAAAAGAGAGCCTTCGCAAACGACTATAAACGAAACTGCTAAAACATAATCATCATCTCATATCCACCAGCTTTGCATCAACCATTTTCATTCTCATCGCTTCTCCAATCCACCCTTCTCCATTTTTTTCTTCTGGCCAAGCAGAGTTAATCTGCCGAATTCGAATCTCAAATCACACAGCCTAGTCTACATAATCAGTAAAAAACGAAAAACCTCTAAACCTCATCATCTCTCTCTCTCATGGACTGGGAAATTATGTGGACTGTGGAGATGCCTGTTTTCTCTCTTGCGAGCCTAAAAAATCCTGCAAGTCATTTCAAGGATGGGTGCGATGATACACAATTTTTACTTCTATTCCCGCTGGCTTCCCATGCATAACTTGATACAGCCCATTGTTCAAATCTCTCTTCCCTTCACAACAATAATTCCATTTCTGACTGAGTCTCTCAGGAATCTCATATCGACTTTACCATCACTTTACTGCATTCGTCATGAGAAAATCCACGCATCTTAACTTCTTTTAAGGAAGAGCGAGAAAAATAAAAAATGAGCACATTTGAAAATCTAGGCTATAATTTACATAGCAATCTCTCAATCTCTCTTTCCCCCATTTCCAACAAACCACCAGTTGCACCTTTCCAACCGTTTCCCATTAAAAACCCGGCTTTGTTCTCCAACTGGTCAATACCTTTTCATATTTTTTTTATACAAAAAAATTTCCAATCTCATTCCCATTCCATTCAACTAGGTCAACAAATCTAATCCTGCTCCTCACCTTCTTTTCCAACTCCAATACCTTCGGAAAATCAAGAGAATATTAATGTCAGACAAAAATATGAGTTATGATAGGTCGAACCATTAATCATAAGAAGAATTTTTAAGCGGACACTATGCACACCTTCAACACATTTCATTTCATATAAGAAGCAATACGAAAGTGCTCCTTCTTCACATTTCTTAAATCCTAACCTTTACAATCCACTGATGATCCAGACTATTTACTTTTCCATTTATCTCCTCCATTTACTAACCGTCCTATTTCACTTTAATTTTAAAATATTTTAATCCCAATTTTTATTATTCGCTTGATATTCAAACATTTTTCATTAATTGCAGTTGCAGCGATGTAAAAGCTGGAAACGTGAGTATTTCAAAGGATGTGTGAGGTGCGTATGCTTAGTCTAGAGAGCCCTACCACCAAGCCGATTTAGATGATGATAATGATGATGCAGCACAACTTGATTACCACTCCCGTTGTCCAACTATGACTTCAACATTCTTTTTCCCATTTTTCCTATTCACAATCCCACCTAACCCATGCTCATATCTGCTCAGTGCTCACACTCAATTCCCCTTCGACTGAGAAGATGAGAAATGAAAAATGGGAATTCGGTTAACATGACAAATGATATGCAGCCGTCAAATCCGCTCAAGACCGACTACATCCAGTCAAACTTCTATTTTCTCTCTTCCTCTCTTTTGTCCTTTCAAAAACTCGGTGCACGCACAAACGCTCAAGAGGAGAAAGAAAAAATATTATATCATATCAAATAATATAAGCTTTTTTAAAAATGCAACAACGACAACGTCTATCGCATAACCATTAGTTGACAAGTATCCAACTGCTCACAATAAACTTCTTTTCCGTTTCCCCCCGAAATAAATGGGAATTCAAGATTCAGACGCAGTCCGTGACCAATACGGGTGTAACTTTCCCTATTCAACTTTCAAGGATTGCTCTCAGGTAGAATCATAGACGTTTATTTTCTAAACATCATGCGAAACAAATTCCTTCAAGAGAGCCAAAAGTCAACCATTCGATTCTACAATTCTCCATCAACAATTACCAACCATTTCAATTCAATTGCATTAAAATTACAATCATTATGTTAAGTACAAGTATAAGCTGAGAGTCTTTTAGCAACAACCATTCACCTATCATTTCTCTAATCTTTTCCCAATCTTCAATTCTTCAATAATTCCCTCTAACCTGAAACAATTTCTACTACACCACTACCACTTTTCTCTCTTCTAATGGTCTAATTTTACACCTATTTCATCTCTCAAAATTTTCACACGAATCAAAAACGCCAATGACTCTTGTTTACATTTAATCACATTTTAAAATTTACTCTCCAACGAAAAAAAAGAAGATTCTCGCCCGTTTTATCGCTTGGAATGACATATTTACGGAAGTAATATGAAGGATATGAGAAACGATGTAATTGTTCCACTCAACAAGAGAGTATTAAAAAAAAGTCAGCTCCAATACTTTTTTTTATCTGATCAAGAGATCCGACATTTAACAAGCAGCTATCTCAACTGCTTTCAACCCAAAAGCCCTCTCCTCACTCGGCACTCTTTTGTGAGAAAATGTGGGCATACTCCACTTGTCATATTTTCTCTCTTAATATTGATCTTCATCTACCTCCACTTTTCTCCTAAAAAAATATGAATTGTCCATTTGGAAGAAATAAATAACCCATTTTGACAACCTATTATCAAATTGTAAAAGGCTCGAAATTATTTCAAGTAGGAGACGAGGATCAGACGAAGCAAAAACATGATTCTACACACACAAAACCAATCTATATCATTCTCATTTCATCTGACATTTCAACCCATAAAAAAGTTACCGCCAAACACCACCTTTTTTATCTTTAATTCACCTCTTTAATATTTCCCTTTAATGGAGAGATAATTTTGACCTCAGCCCTCACGTCGCTGTCTTTCAATGCTGTCTGCACCTTTCACTTTATATTATCTTAATACCCCTATCCCTCCTCGTTTAATTAAACTTTCAGTAGAAAAAACGAACCATCTAATGCCAATGCATACTTCCTTCCAATCACAACTACTTCATCAACTAATCAAGTCTCGTCTAATGTTTTACATCTTTCTGAACGCACAGCTTCTCTTAAGTCTACCATTCTTTCACCCATTTTCATCAACATAAAATATTGATCTGCCCATCAACCTTACATTCATTTATTTCATTTTATGCATCTCAAATCCTCACATTCTTTTAACTTTGCCTTCTAATCTTTGTCATTTATAAATCATTCTTTCATGCAGTAAAAGCAATTAATTTAAAACACTAAAAGCATTTAAAGAGCAAACTTAAGTCTTACCATGAAGATGTTGAGGGGCGACTGCTGCCTGCATTTCCGTCTCGGATATGTCATTGAATTTCTGTAATAAAAATATTCCCATTTTATCATCAGCCTATTGTGCTTGCAACAAACAGTTAATTTTATTTACCCAACCTATTTGACTGATTTTACTCTCTTAATTCTCGCCATCATATAAACAACATTTATCATTTAGCCCTTTTTTAGATTTTTATAGCATCAGTATAAGAAGAGGTAGAAAACATGGCAGTTGTTTAGAGTTTGGAGGCGAAAGGGGGTGCAATAATAGCTAATACTTTATACAGACAACCATTTCATCTCTCCCTTGCTTCCTCCAGAGCCAACAATAATACTTGAGCGTAGCTAATACTTTCCGTCCGGAGTTCTTCATCGTCTCCTCCACATCTTTTGTTCCACTTTTTTAACCTCCTCTTCTCTCCGCATTCATCACATTGAACAAGTAGAACTTGTAGCTAACAATAATGGAGAGAGAAAAGGCAACTCAAGAAGAGCAACAATGACTAGTCTCTCTATTTCTGGCTACTATTGCCTTTAGCTCTCAGCGGGTGTTCTGTCTCTCATCTACCCAACTTACTTGTTCCCTTCTATCCCACTTGTTTCATTAATACGCTTCATTTATTCCCATTTTTAACTTAAATTAAGCCATTTTTACCAGTCAAATAGCAGAGTATAGAAAAACATCATCTTTCATTTTCATCTTTAAAAAAAATTACCTTATAAAATTCCAACGAAGATCTCTCCGCCTCGAGGAACAACTCGGGAAGATTGAAGTAATCGCTATCATTATGCCAGCCAAGTAACTGCGATACGGATGATGTTGATGGACGATCAATTCCAGCAGCTCCACCCACCTCGTTCTGATGGACATGTTCCAAGAGATCAATCGTTGACTAGAAAAACATAAAAACATACATTTAAATTCTCCAATTCAATACATTTTATATGCATTTTGCAAAACACGGGGCACTCCGCAACTCCCAGGTAGCCATGTGACCGTGACACAAGACATTTTTTAGCACAATCTCTACTCCTACGACCGAAAAGTGGACATGCAGTTTTTTTCTTTCTAAAATTAGAGAATAATGAGTAATGCATCATCATCCCGTGATCACTTCTCTCTTTCCACTTCATCTTCAATGAAAGTCGAGTCAGCAAAATTTTCCTTTTTCTCTCTCTCCTATTACATCACACTTATTCTTCTTCAAACATTCTCAGTCTCAATTATTCTTCTACTATCTCCTAGGTTGCCATTTTTCTCGCCAAAAAAATATTTCTAGTGAAAAAGTCAAAACTCATGCTCGTCATTTGTCCCCACAAAATAGGGAGAATAACAATCGCCTTCTCAAAGGAAAGTCGGTTATGGGGTTCGAAACGAAATTAAAAGTATATAATTAATACAAACGTTTTCTGAAGGTCAAGGAGAAAGGCATGCCATCCAACTATTTCGCGTCATTAATCTTATTGCTTGTAGCTAAAGGATTTATCTAATCGGTCCTTATCAATTCAGCTCGCTCTACATTACACAACTATTTATGCAACAGCAACAAAATTACTTGTATCTCCGTCAATTCATTCCTGTTCTACGTTATTTTCCTTTCCTGACATTGTGAACGTGTCAAAGAAAAAATGATGAATGGGCTATAACCAGGATGTAAGTGAATAGGGACTACTTGGTCCTTTTCGTAATGGGTTCAGGCCAAAAAGTCATTTAAAATCATTTTCAAGAAGGTGGGCCTACTCTCTTTTACGATAATAATCCCAGAAAAAGGGATGAAAAAACCACAATGAGTGCGGCTTCCATTCTACTTTTACGCTCTCTCCTCCGCACATACAAACCACACACAATTACCTAATTTTCATCTCCTCACAAATCATTTTCCCAAACTAAATTATCATTTTCATCTTAAGTCCTTCTCTCATCCTTCGTCTACCCGCTTGGGACTTTTGGTCCGGAGAGAGAGAGAGAGACTGGTCGTTTTGTGAAAACGCAGGCATGGGGCGACTCGCTTGATTTTATCATTCTTTTTTAGTCCGATTGATTATTACTATTTCATTTTTTGTTCGTTATGACAACGTACACAATGGAAAGACATTAAACAAGTCATACATCATCCGAGCTCTAGGCCTATTGTCAAAACATGTGTTATGCTTCAGTTTAGCAGCTAAACTTTAGCTAGGCATAAGGGGACAGAAGAGCAACCATTACAAATTAATACTAAAAAAATATGAGCCTAAAAAAATAAATGGACTGTCTATCTCAAACTAAATAGATGCGCGAGCCTCGACAATTACGTGAATTTTAATTGTGAATTATGTCTATTAGGTAAAAAGTAAAACTTACAGCATCCAACTCGTCCTGAAGGTATGGGGAGAGACGCAAAGAGACATCTGCAGATGCATCATCCAACCACTGCTCCCAACCTTGGTTCTCGTCCAGTGCTGACGCTTCAACTCTAACATCTTCTGCCTTATCCTCGTTCTGCTTGTCACTATTTTCTACTTTCAACTCTTCATCTTTGATCTCTTCTACCACAGCACCTTCTTCGGTTGTTTCCTCCATGTCCTTCGGAATAACTTCTGGCTCTTCCTCAATCTTGACCTTTGGTTCGCCTTCAGCCTCTTCCTCAATCTTGACCTTTGGTTCGCCTTCAGCCTCTTGCTCACTCGCTAACATAATTTCATACGCCACCATTTCCTCCTCTGAATCAGAATGAAATCCGTGCGACTCCCTTCGAAGACTATTTCGATTGGTATTCGCAGAAAGGTGGATTGGGAATTCCTTCAATGTTTCCGATGTCGTCGAGCGTGCATCCGCGTCATCCCCGGTTTCTTCGTGGCCAGAATCTACATCGTCCGGTGACAACGTGAATGACTCCGACAACTCCATCATTTCCACATCCACATCACCCTCACTCTGTGCTGGGGATGGGGCAACTGCTGCCGCCGAAGAAGTTGTTTCATACTCGGGAACACTGGGAGGGGAAGAGGCTGCATTCGCTGGACCCGTTGATTCGTTTAGAAGATACGCAGTTATATCTTGAAACGTAGGCTCATGCTTTCCTAATCTCGGCAAACTATTAAATCGACTAATGGTCAGTGAGCGGAGTTGATTAATGATATTCAAATCTATATCCAGCTCATCCTCCGAAAAATAATCCGCGTCTCCATTCTCAAACATTGGAGTGTTGCCATTAAATCCTTTCGTTTCATAGATTGGAGGGTCGTGGTAAAAGTGATGAAAGGAAGTTCTCGAGTACGCCCAACTCGGTCCCATGTCGTTGGAGATGCGGACGTCATTAAAGAAATTCGTACTGATCACAGGTGAACGGTTGTAGATTCTGTGGTCATTGCCCCGCAACAAAGTTATTACAAGGGCAATGTGCAGCAGTTCGCTGCTGATTCGCTTCTTATTTGCTGCCACCATTTCTACGCCTTTTTAATTAACTCTCTTCCACTTCTCTTAACTATTATTAAGTAAACTAGTTTATGATGAAAGCGTCTTTCTTTTCATATTTTTTCACTATTTTAATTCACTCGTCGCCTTTTGTCCCTTTGTGTTTTTCATCACTCATTTCACTTCTATCTTGTCCTTTTTTGCACAGTGCTTCTCTTTTTGGAAACAAACGACAACTGATACTGAAACTGCTCCGACGTTTCTCCACATTCAGTCCACTTCTGCGAAGGTAGAAAATTACGTTTCTCCTCCCAGCAACACTTCTGCGAAAAAAAGAAGAAAAAATCATAAAACGCATGCAAAAACAACTCCAACTTCGTTTCAATTCTATTCTGTAATTTTGCCAAGAAAAATCTCTGCGAATTTACAAAGTGGAGTGCATATAGAAAAGGGGCATTCCATATGGATCATGTTGGCATAATTCACTATGGCATTGAGATAGGGTCTTGAACTTGTTTCTAACAAAAGTGAACACTCTTTCGCGATCTAGCAGACCTCTATTCCCTAAAAAAAATGTGAAAGCATAGCCAACTTACATATTTTATGCAGTTCAAACGTCTTCACACTTCGCACTACTTTGAAAGATGCGTAAATAGATTGTGCGCAGATAAGCACTCCTTTTATCTCCGTGGGACGAGCACTATCCAGTAGCCAGTTGGGGAAACTTGTTAACGCTTCTTTAATCCCTTTTCTCCTTCCTTGCAATTTTGTTAGAAAGATCTATAAAAAGGGAAAACAAATTAAATGTAATGCAAGAAATTTAACAAGTCCTTGAGAAATGGACAATTCTACACACCTTCTGACTATTCGCACAGCTTCCATTTGTACCTTCTAATCTCTCCAATTCTCGGCTTTTTAAACCTACAAAACAAAACCATAAAAAACAAATCAATCACAAATCACGACTTGTATCTCAAACCATCAAAAGATTAGGTAAGAGCTTCATCTCAGACCGTTCCCACTTTCCATTCCCACATTTTCACATGCCATTCACATCGAATTCAATAGGACTATCGCCTATCATTCAGACAATGACCTTAACAAGATATCTGACTGATACGCGCATATTGACTCATGGTCAGTCAAGCACAAACGTCAAGTATTCCAAAGTGAAACGCGAAAAGGCTATACACTCAAAAGTAATTGGGTGAGCTTGTGACGATCGCAATCCAAACTTGGTCTTATCATCTCACATTCAAAACAGATAAACTATTCTACATAACTTCTTTGTGTACACTCTCGCCTCAAATATACGCAGCAAATCCGCCCACTGCACAACAACTTTTCCACTTCCTTCCAAAAAAAACTGCTCGCTCCTCACTGAAAACTTGAGCCGTTATTTCCTGCAAAACAGAAGAGCTCTAATGAAAATTGCAAATAACACAATTAACAAATTCGCTTAAATCAATTTTACCTTCTTAAATCTTTCTCGCCTCTTCCACTCTGGTTATTTCTCGATCAGCTGTTCCTTCAATCTGTAACAGAACAAAATAAACGGCTTAAAATTTACAGTAAACAAAATATAAACAGTCAACGACTACCAACAGCTGATATTACACAAGTATTTACCTGATCTCTCATCAGTCTTTAAATTAAGCTAATATTTAATTCCACATTAAATTAACAACCACACTATCAACTACATTAAAACTAACCGTTATCAAAACCTTCATTCGTAACCTTCTTCAAGTTTTAAGCTTTTGACACGTCCGAAATAAGCTGATGAGAACGAAGCTTCAGCTTACTGACGACATGAGGTTATTAACTTGTACACACGCACTCATCCACTCTATTTCAACCCTTTCAACGTAAAGCGGAAAGGTAAAGGCCATGAAAAAAACCCACCACTACTGCGAAAAAAGTCCATGAACCGATCACCGATGCTCTACACCTACACACCAACTGCCAACATATAACTTGGCTTGCATCTGAATTTTTTTTGCTCAAAAGATGAGGAGATGCCGGCTCACAATCATGCAATCTCTCCCATCATAATTCATCATGTGAGAAGAGACTCCAGAGCTTTTCCAGTATCCAGTTCGATGAAACAATCAAACCAGCTCAAGTCTCAAAGTCAAAAGGATATTGCTCAAGAAAGAGAGTTAGAAATCACCTTCATATTGCAAAAAAAAACTCGATTACTCTGGCAAACGATAAGCTAAGAACTTTTTACATGACTCATTTCAGCTAATCAACAAATGCCATTTTGTCACATCTTCCATTTCATTATCTTTATGCAATCTCTCCAATTTAATTTTCATCCACAAAGTCTCCCCAGAACAATTTCAGACAACTAAAATATTTCCTCAAAACAAAAATTTCTTTCAACATCACCGACGTAAATTGTGCTTGTGCAATCAACTACCTGCTTTCCTCATGCAAATGTAATCATACCAATTTCGACCTTAAACGATCCCAATTATTTTCCTGCAGACAGATTTCGCTTTGCATGCAAAAAAAAATATTTCAGCTTTCATTAAAAACTGTTAAGAACCAATTCAACTAATATGACAATCGACATATTTCTGTGAGATGTCGTTTGTGTGTGGGTGTGCAAATTTGGACTTTTATGCAAAAACTGAACTTTTGTAGACTACTTTTGAGAGGTTGCTTTGTTCTCTTGAGCTTATAAGGATGACGGTAAATGGCTTATATATTTTGTCGCTTTTAACTGTGAATGAGAAGGATGGGATTGATGATGATAAGCCTTTATGTTATCTTATGCTTTGCAAAATTTTTAATATGGACATGTATAGATGTGAGGTAAAGTGAAAAAATGAGTCTATAAACTTTGCACAATTTTACTAACAAAGCTAGAAACATCTAAAAGGCAAATCTTCTCGCATCATTTTCCTTCTTGGTCTTGATTATGCCAAAAAAAATTATACGAATGAAATATTTTAAGGGTCGAGTTATGAGAAGAATTATGATTTTTGCTAACATACACGAAAATTATGGTATACCCAAGACGTAATTAGTTTTTAGCGTAAATATTTTGATAAAGTGTAAAAAAATCTTAAAAAGTTATCAGCTGACATAATGACGATTGACTTAACATTTAATCACGCACTAATTTAAGGCTTACCTATTGCACTCCTTTTCTTTCCAGTAACTTGGTTTTCCAGGATGTTTAACAAGTTGACAATTTGTAATAAAGTTTAATTCACATTCCGGGTTTTCTTCCTTCTCCAAAAATCCCACTAACTATTCCAATAACTTTTAAACTAATCACGAAATCACTCTGCACGTTTCTCTAACCGCTCCAATTCTCCACTTGTTCCTCTGACAACAAAAATGGTTCTGATCAAGTCAAAAACATCATGTTTCTCTGTTCAAGAAGCTGCTATATGACGTATGAGTCAAGTTCACGTGGAAAAAACAACTCAACCAGATAAACGAACGTATGCAAAGAAATATGACGAAATTTTTGCACACAAAAACATACACTATTCCATTCTATTCTAGTCAATCCCGCCCGGCTACTTTTGCCAATATAGCCAATCCATCTATCTCTCTTATGAAGGTTAGCGGGACTTAGCGCACGCTTAGCACATAGCCCAAGACACACGCAAAACGGGAATACGATACATTCACAAATGCCAACCTTTTCATGTTACTTTTTACATTGGAATCCAATGATTGGATTGTTGCCGGTATCCTCTCATGTTAGACTTTTGATGAATCATCAATTTTCTTATGCAAATGTATTACCTTAACCTTATCTTTGGCTTTAGATAAGCTTCGATTTCGATAAGCTCCGGAAGTGGGAATTATGAGTAAAAAAGTGTGAAGGCAATTGGGTAATTAAAAGTCTTAAAATGCCAGTAAAGGGAAAAGAGGTATTCATCGATTGTTCTGGAAAGTAGTAGAAGGAAGGCGGAGACATAGTGAACGCACAGCGTAATTGGGCTTGCATCAGCGAAGCCACTTGCAAAAATGAACAAAGAGATGATGCCAATCTTATTATGCCTTTATGAAAAATAAATTTTCTTTCTCAACTTCACAAAATACATTTTCCACCTTTTCTTCCCTTTTTAATACACACAACAAACTAACATTTCTTAAAATTATTTATAATATTTTTATTATTTTAATATTAATAAATTTCTTGTTCACTGAAGCCTTCTACAAACTACGAATGTGATCTTCTTCCTTTTTTTTAGAATTAACATTTATATTTAAATAAGACTTTCTCTTCCAATATTAGAACGTCAACATTCAGACTACATTTTAATTTTTTCCATCAGCTTTTCATATCTAATAGTCAACTACAGCCATTTCTTCAACCAGTATTAACAGCACCATTCTTAACTGGCATTTAAATAGGTAATTATTTACACCTCAAAAACTTCAAACCTCTGGTGAATGTGAATCAAGCTATTCAGTTTCACGTGCTGACATTTTAAAGAATTTCTTATTTAGATTTCTTATCAATATTTTTTAAATTTTTTAGACTAGATTCCTACGCACACAACTACTTTCTAAGAAATTCTAGTAGACATAAAAACATATATATTTTATCAAACTACCTTTTTCTTTTTTTGTGCATTTTTTTTGTGTCAAAAACTGTTTTTGTTGTGGGTGCAGAGAGTGCAGAGTGCAGAGAAAAACTTATTACTGGACAAAAATAAATGAAATGAATTACTTTCTTCCAGGAATGTGCAACTACTTTTTAAGGTTGATGAGAATTGAGAATATTTTTAAATGCTTAAATATTTATAGTGACAATACTTAAATTTTTAGAATAGAAAAAACGAGAACATATTCGATTTTTATACTCTTGTTATTGATGTGCTCGTGTAAATTCACAATTTAATTATAATTTATTCACCTAGAGCCTCTACAATGTGAGAATTCCTTTTCGGTATCTCGACATTTATTTACAATTTTTTTTAGTAATATTGTCGTTGATTTAATCTTTCCAGTGACACTTGACGCCCGAAGGCTAAAAAGTGAGAGAAATGGGGTGTGTGTTTTTCCAATCATTATATTGTCTTGTGTCATATGTGCATTTTGAAGGCGTAAATATTGTAATTTTTTCTTTCAATTTTCTCCAATTCTCTTTTTTAAAGGTACGAACTTTGGAATCTTCCACGTTTTATCTTTCTTCCAATTTTCCTAATTATTTTTATTATCTCGCCATTGTTTTCTCTTTATTGTCGAGTATCATTGTCCGCGAGTAAATTGCAGAGTATTGATTAAGCATAAAAATATGAGTAATTTTAAAGGTGAATGTACTTGATTCTTAACAAGAAATATAGAATTCAATGCTTGTAAGCTTAAAATTCTTTATGTCGAAAACGCGTGAAAAAATTAAGGTTGACCATAAGCTTTTTTTTTTAGAAGATGATGGTTTGTGGTCACTATTTCTATTGATTATTGTCATTAGTCCATGAGGGTTCTGTCTCACGCTTTTGAGAAACAACCATTTTGTGATGCAGTCGATAAATGAAAAATGGAACATGTCCTCTAATATTATTTTAAATATTTTATGTACAGAAATCACACTGCACCTTTTCCAAGTTTAACTTGCCAAGTGGAATGTTTCTTAAGACCTTAAACATTTCAATATTCTAAATTTCTAATATTCTTTGACAATTTTTTACGGACTCCTTACATACTTTTTAATGGATTGTTTTTGCATGCAAACATTTAACTCTGATTAGTTTACTTAAAGTAAATTTTTTATTTGTCGCTTTGAAGACAACTCTTTTTGATGGAAGTGTAACGATTATCATAAAACTCAAAATAGGAAACGCTTCCAATTTCAATATTGTCGGATTGAGTAGATAGGTGTGGCGAAATTAGAGAGATTTACAATTTGAAATTCATCAAGTCTATAATAGACACTTTCAAACAATTACGGATATTTTATTCATCATTCATTCCACTTTCATTCGATTCTTCACATCACACATAAATAATCTAATCATTGCCGACGGAATTAGGTTATTTATGTGGGAAGGAGTTGAAAGGTTCAATTCTAAAGTTTGGCTTTTGCAATCTCGTATGTTGTGAGAATTTGTTATGAGAGTCAGCTCTCCCCAACTCACTGCCAATTAAGGGCCATTACAAAACTGGCAGGGAGTTTCAGAGCACTCTACCCTCTCACTAATTAAATTCTTGAATATCGGAGAGAATTTTGCCTGGAAATAAGTTAATTGTGAAAAGAGTTAGTGCCGACGTTCCCTTTCCATAATTAACTCATTTTGAGAAGGGAGAAGATGAAGACAGTGCCGTGTCCTTCATCTTCTCCAATCTCGTGTGAGCCTCTAGTTAAACTGTTTTTCATTCAATCATAAGCACTCTCTTCAATAATGCACAATACACCTTATTATAATATCACTTAATTATAAATTGACATGTTTCTCCATCGAGGCTTTCAAAACATAAATTTATTATCCTGCCATCTCGCAGAAATATCTTTTCTTCCAAGTCAACTCGTCAAAATCAAAATAATCAGTTTTCCTACTGCACGTTGTAAATTGATAGGTAAGAGTGACATTTTCGTGCAATATTTTGCGCAAGTTGATAATAATTTTGTGCGAGGAAATGTTTGAAATTTGGTGAAATTTTTATCATTTTTGGAAGAGCAACGTGCTTAACATTTTCCATTTTTTACATATATGAATAGGGAATCACGAGGTTTTTAGTTATTGCCTTTCTCAAGTACATTTTTATAGATTCCATAACTCTATATTAATGATGATGAGCGTTAAGAGTCCAGCAAATGGGAAAGGGGTCATGAAAGGAATAATTTCTCTTTGAAAGGAGAGGTGATGATGAAGCGAGATTAATCTATCTAGAGGAATACTTTTTCATGGCTTAAGTCTCATTTCAAAGCAACCACTCCATGCCATTCCCTTTCTCTTGGAAAAAGAAGGAAAGTCGGTGATAAAAAGGTTGGATAGATGATTGAGGGGGTATTTAGAAATGGGACTCCCATTATGGGAGAAATGAAACGAATTGGGTGTGGATTGGATAGTGTGGATAGCGAGGAAAAGTCGTTCCAGTTCAACTGCTTTCCTTTAAGATATGAGGCTGAATGGAAGTAGCAAGATAGTCTTTTTCATACGCGTTTTTTCTCCTCTCAAATATAACTTTTTGAGATGAAACTGATGAAATTAGTACGTATATGTGTGCTTTGAGCTATGAGGAATAAGTAGAAAGAAAGTGGACAAGTAAGGGAAATGAGTTGGCTTTGTAATGTTTGGATGTGGCTCAATAATCAACGTAGCATTCAGGAGGGTTGAAATCGCCAAACACATTGAGTTCGTAGAGACTGGCGAATATCATGAAGAAGAGATACCAGAGCATTAGCAAAATCCCGTATTTCTTATCCAGCTTCCAGCCATTGTAGTGTGTGGCGAGCAGGAGAAATGCGACTGTTGAGAGGAGCGAGAATGTTGAATACGTCAAGCCTGAAATAAATTGGGCATGAGTGAGATTTCATCATATTTTCGTATTAGAATGGATGAAATGCGGATGACTTACCTTTGCTAATCACCTTGACGGGTTCGCCCGGATGTACAACGACGGATGAGAGAAACCACGGCAGTCCTAAGCAGATCAGAATGTCAAATACGTTCGAGCCGATAGCGTTTGAAACTGCCATGTCGCCATAACCTGAATAGTGGGAAGGGATTAGCATTATGAATTTCATGGAATTTGCAGAATTAAACTATTTATATATATTTGAGTATGGAGAGTTTCGGTTGCATAAAAGACGACAAAATAATAATTATATTTGCCCTACCTTCTTTAACAACAGCCAATGAAGAGAGCGCATCTGGAACACTAACTCCGGCGGCTACAAACGTGAGTCCCATGACGGTGTCTGGGATTCCCGCAGTATATCCTGTGCACACAGATTATTAAATCAAGTATAATAATGAAATGTCTTTATTGATTTTAATATTGGAAACGTACCAACAATGGTGATCATCCAGACCATAATGTATGAAAAGATGGCAATCCAGACCATTGAGACAACGAAGGTGAGAACATACCAAGACCTCCAAGCCTCCAACCGACAGTCCGGGACGGTGTAGTAAAATAGATAGATGAGAGGTGAGGAAATCTTCCACACAATCTTTTTAAACATGGACGACTCTGGTGGAGGATTTAAATGTTGCAGGATGGACTCTGCTTGTGGTGGCACTTTCTTTGGTGGCTCGAGCCCGCCTTGGCCATCCGCTCCAAAATTGTCCGCCTGAGACTGGTTTATTGCAGGGGCGGTGGGAGCGTTTGCATCTCCCCAAGCGTCCTGTCCAAAGCCCATTCCAGTGCTGAGTGTTGGATCTAGGCCCTCCACAATAATGTTTTCACCCATAGCCTGCGCTGCGGATGCAGTTGCCCCGTGATCGCTCTTCGCTGATTTATACGTTACCAATCCGGAATTCTCGTCCGGAACGGGGGCATGAATTACGGGGAAGGGAATGGGCAGTGTGTGAGCCCAAGCTTCCAGTACCGTGTTCATGTACATTGCATAACAGTAGAGTAAGTAGAGGAGGAGGAAAGCCACTGACTCGTACCTGATATAAAAATACCGCAGTCATATATTAAATGCAAAACTTCCAAATATCATGAAATACTGCAGGTTTCACTAACCACTCAATTTCCTCATCCAAAATGGCGACGAGCAGGGCAAGTATGCTGATCATGTAGAAGAAACAGTCCCTGAACATTGGCCACCAGTTGAGGTAGAGGACGGTGGGCGTCAGCAGACTACAAATGCTGATCACAAACATGATATTGAATACGGCAGAACCTATGACGCCACTCACTCCTATGTCATCCTATAAAAGGGAGCGACATCCTCAGTTACACATCACCCAAACGAAATTAATCTGTCAATTCAATTTCCCCATCAACCCTCTGCATGTTTGTGGTTTCCTCCACTCCATACAACTTCTCGTTTTCCTCTCATCAACTCAATTATACCATCTCCATACCATTCCGATAAAACAGAGCCTTTTCAAATTTACAAATTCTCTCTCTAAATATTCATAATAATTTAATAATACAGGTTTCGTGTCCAAATATGTAAAGCAACAACTTTTACTTCTTCCTTCCAACAAGTCTTTCATAATTCCTTTCGTTGGGACTCTTTTGAGAGAACCTACATTTTATTACTAAAGTCTAGTTGGAAGGCTTACAATTTCCATGAAACTTTTCCTATTTATCCGCATCTCTCTCTCTATAGGATACTCTGTCAGTTTCTCAGTAGAGCTGTTTGTCGCCAACAGTCTCCGCTTTTCCCTACTTACTTTTACTCCTTCTCCCTAGACTAGACTAGACTAGAGAGACTGCATCCACTTTCACCCAACCACTGCCACACTCCATAAAATAAACTCATCCATGTCAACCATTTTTTATTCATTTCCTTCTCACACATATAAAAGCTTTTGATAAACTCCTTTCCTTTTCTCTACACAAACTCGCTTTGAAAATAGAGCTCTAATGATTCTGGTATTTCAATACGAGAAGACAGTCATTTTCTTCCACAACACCTTTCCCACACTTTGACTTTAGAAGTGAGCAGGCAAAGTCTTATCACGCATTAATGTTTCTCTTAAACCTTAAAGTAAAGAGAAAAGAGGATATTACTTAAGACAAAGTATTGCAATGTTTCAACTGTGATAATATTAGAGTAATATCATCTGCTCTTCGTCCATCATTACTCTTTCTGCTTTCCCCACACAACTGCTTTCTCTCGAAAAGGTTAAGATGGTAAAGGTGTTGGAGTCGGGAAGGGAGACAATTTAGGATTTCCAAAACCCTACTCAACACTTTTACCCATTTATTTCCATTTCGGGGAAATACCAGAGAGAAATCAGAGGTTTTTCCCAGACGGTGGTGATGGGAAGTGGGAAATGACAAGCTGAAGTGAAGTGTAAGAGGACATTAGCTATTTTTAGCAAAGGCCTTGATGACGCAACTCTTTTATTTCGGTGGAATAAAGCTACTCATAAAATCACTAACTATCACTTTTCATCACAACCTATTCCTCATTTTATTGATTTCCGATGAAAACGTAAAATACTTTTGTTGCCGCTAAAAGACGCGTAATTGGGTTTTTTGTTTGACTGAGAAAATCGAAAATTTGCGTAACTCACTTTAGCAACAAAGACGCCTATTAAAGCAGTCGCTAGTTCCGGTGCGGATGATCCAGCAGCCATGAAAGTTGCTCCTGCGACATCCGGCGAAATCTTGAGTACTGTAAAGTAAAATAGTATTAAATGGATTGGTGAATAAGAGGCGGAAATAGCGCATAACTTACATTCGCAAAGGATATCCAAACTGGGCACGAAGAACTCGTCGCATACTATAGCCAACGCGAGGAATGTGTAAGCCGCTATCAAAACGTATAGAATGAAGCCTCCATGCTGGCGAACATTTTGGCTGAGCATGGGACGAGGAAACTGTTGAATCGCAGGTGGAACGCAATATCCCGGTGCGGGTGTTCCTGTATCCATAAAAAGAGTGAAATGATCACTATGCAAAGCTTATCGCACCAACTTCCCCTTCTCACAATTACCTTCCGTCTCATTTCCTCCACTTTCGTTCTTCGGCTTTGGCGAGCTGAGAGGTTGAAAGGTGGTTGGAGAAACGGTCCAAGGTGTTCCCTCAGTACCACCGCCTTCCAACGACGACTTTTCCGATGTTGACTCTTCCAAACGGCTGCCCCCATTCCCATTAGATGATCCCTGATGTTTATCATTACTCTCCTTCGATCCGCCCTTGGTTGACTGAAGTGATGTGACGATGAGAAATATTGCAATTATCAGAATGAATGTTGGATGTCCTCGCCTCTTACGGACGCGTGTCCCACTCCCACCCCACTTGGCAGAACAGGCCATTTCATTTGGTATTCCCGTCATTCTAGAAAAAATAGTTAAATAAATACAAATAAATTAGATGAGCTAGCAGAAAATTTCTCATCTCTCCGCATTATAAACATTGTAAAAGTTTGGAGAGAGATATCTTGTATTGCAAAGCCAGCCTAGTCCAAAGTGAAATGAACTGATGGTGTGGTGAAAGCTTGCTCAACCTGAAATCGGAGATGCTTTAGAAATTATTGGAAACGCTTCCCCATTTTTTATGCCAAGAGTAAAGCGTAAAGGTAATACGAGTCCGTCTCTTTTCTTCCAGTATGAAAAGCAAACATTTCCTCTGAATGATAACGCCTAAGCTCGCTTGAGCAGAAATGCCATCATACTCTCTACTCTCTAGATAATATACATAGCTTGGAAGAAAACCTTTTTACAAACTTCTCTTCTGCCTATCCAACAATCTCTCACTTATCCTCCAATCTTTTACGGCTTCTTAGAGACCTATTTGAGAATACCTTATTGAATTTCTAAATTTCAATTATGAATTGCTTCAGCATCAATCACGTTTGACTTTACTTAATCAAAGATTGTTGAAGCTCCAAAAAATTCCCGGCTGCTCTAATACGTTATGCGATGAAATTAAATTTCCGCTTCACATTTCTTCTCGCAAGAAGCAATGCTGGTTAGTCAAGTTACCCGGAAACTAGTACTCAAATTTGATATTCCACTTTGTATGAGCAGAACTACTTTCTTCATAACTCTGTTGCTTCTACTTCCTATTTATATGACCTTTTTTGCTACAATTGCATAGTAAAAATCGATCCTTCTCTCAAACTATAATTTGCAATTTTGAAATAATTGACTTACTTCATAAAAAGCTTTTTATTTTTTAATGGAGCAATTTTTCCTTCAGCTAATTTTTCTTAACGAGATCATGACGAATAGAGAGGAAGTTAATGGCTGCAGTGAAAAGGTAAAACTGTGAGCTGACACATAACTTCCTTCAACCAAACCGTTTAATGGTTTCCACAGATTTTCCCCCCAAAAAAGAGAAATGTTAGCGTGAGAAAGCGCACATCACCGTCACTTGAAAGATAGACTCACAAAAGTCTAAGTAATGTCGTAGGCAAGACTTTAATTACACGATCATAAGACAAGGACATTATCAACTATCAATTTCAATTGACGTCATAAAGTTTTAAGCAAATATTAGTGAAGAAATGTGACGACTTGGTTGCACAACGTGTTCTTTGTTCACCCCACCAATTCCTTCCAGCTTGGTGGTCAACACCTAACACCCCTGCTAACTCATTCCGGCCAGAATGATTGCGTTGATCAAATATTTTAAAGAATTTTTACATTTTATCTTTCTTATGAATAGCTTATGAGTCGGGATGCAGGCTTAAACCGCAACCCATGTCTCTACTCGACTACTGGAGTTTTGCGGATTGCATTTCCAAATTACTTTATTGTCCCACTTACTCCACGCAACTGTTATGGAGACGAAAGCAGTAAATAAAGAGAACCTTTTTTATTAAGAGACTGGAGGCGTGTTTCTATTTGCATACTTTTTAATACAAAATTCTCTTTCCACCGTTGCGTGTCCAATCTACCTTTGAAAACTAGTTCAATTGTCGAATTTTACAATCTATGCACAGCTCACTCTAGTCCAGAGCTACTATTACACGCCATTTTTCCCACACAAAACATTCTCCTCTTCAAACCTATTTTCGGAGAGAGAGAGAAGAGGTGTGCCATTTTCTCTCCTTTACGCATATGACCCCGACCCATGAACTAAAAGGAGTAATACTCTACCCCTCTTTTCAATACTATTACAATATTGATTATAATATTACACCCAACAAGTCTTAAGATTGGGTTGGAATGGGTGGCTTATGAGAGAAAAAGTGCAACAACGCACAGCCACTCTTAAAATGGGAAATGGAATGTTCTTCTTTTGTGGTGGACGCGTTTCTGGGAAAACGTATGCTTGCATTTGCACTCGGCTACTGCCACCTGTTCTCATAAGCAATTGCCAATTGCAATTGTGGAATACCTTGACATGCTTCAGTTCCTGCGGTTTGTTTACTGTTTTTTATAAAACCAGAAATGCATGAATGAAAATTTATACGCAAGCTTGAAACAATTGCTTTTTCTAACGAGCTTTTTTAATATTGACATAATTGAAAAATTTCCCATTTATTCCTTGAGACAAATATGAAGGATGTAATAAACGTGATTTATAGGACATTTTAGATAAGTATTTTCGAAGATGCTTCTCATCGCTAAGTAAAGAGGAGACGAGGGTGCAAGAGTAAGAAAAAGTTTTAAAATGCCCATTTAACTGATGTCGTCTAGATAAATTTGTTTGGGGAAAATAGTGTTTGTTTCCCATGAAAAGTGGGAGGGAGACGTGGGGGAATAATGTGAAAGATGTGAAGAGTGTGAAGAGTAGAGTGTATCATATTCTCTCACACGATTTCCACTATTCCAAGTAGAGTAAAGTGGTTTGAAGTTGCGGCTAAAGCATTTAATTCTCATTGAAAATTGAAATGCTTATTTCCAATTGAGATTCACGTCCACATATTATTCATGACGCGTACTTCTCTTGAGTAGTTGATAACTTTGATGGTTGATATGACAAGAGGAAATGGGATTTGAATCAAATTTTTAAAAGGGTAAGTGATCAAGAAGGGGTTTTGTAGGATTTCTTTTCGATTTTAATGCGCAGTAAAAAAGCAGAATTGGTAGGATCATTCTCCATTTTTTTTTAAATCGACAGGATTATCAATGTTTTTGTGGTGTGAGTGAATTACGTAGGAAAAGATATATTATTTTCGTAGGGACTGTTTACTTCGACTCCCAAGTTTACCCGCTGCGTTCCGAGACGGATGATTATATTTGAAAGGGTCCTCCTCCAAGAACACTGTCGCCACACTTGGCATTTAACATTTTTATTCTTGCGAGTTATTAGACTTTGAGAATAATGATGTTTCAGTCGACAGTAGTGAGCCTTTTGCATCATAATATTCTCTTGTGACCCACTCCACTCATCTCCATGAATGTAAGCTCGTTGTCCCATCCACTGAATGACGTGAGGGAAACAACAAGTTCTGAAAAAATACTTTCATCTAAACGTAGTATGAGAGTTCCCCTCATATCATTTACAACTTTCCCATCTCTCTTGCGCACCACGTCTCAATGGGGAAAGGCGAGAGGAAAGTTTGGAGAATTGGAGTGAGCAGAGAGAAATGAAAGTGGTTGGGAGAGAGAAATAGTAGAGCGAGACGTCTTCTTGTGTGATTTTCTCTTGTATAAAAAGAGTCTTGGATAGCGTCTTCATTCTTTTTCTTGTGGGATGAGCAGCGGCTGAAAGTTGGGAGAATCTCTGAAAGGAGAAACGACTGCTTCCAGCTGTTTATTATCCCCTTTTTATATGAATATCTTGAGTGTGTTGAATGAATAGGAAAGTACTACTAAATAGATGGGCCATTCTATAGTCTTTCCCTTTTGGGAGCGGATGAAGTGCTTTTGGCAAACTTTGCTGTTTTTTTTGATCTGCTCACAGAGTTCTTCAAGCGCATACTAAGCCATTGATATTCATAGTGTTCTATAGCGAATAATTTTTTTTCAAGGGAGAACAACTTTCTCTGGAGAAAATCTCGAGCATCACTTTTTCAAGCACGTTCGTCACTACACGCACGTCTCACAGTTATTGTGTAATATTGCCACTTTTTTAAAAGGATATCCTGAGCATTGTAGGAGAAAGTAGTTTTTTAAAGGCTCACAACACACAATCAGCATCCGAGTCTCAGATTCTGAGATATTTAATAATAGGCATATGATGGAGTTGTTTGCACTGCGTCCCCGTCTATGATAGAGTCTCTAAACTCTTATCGTCAACATCGATCATCTCATCAGAATTTCGTGGATTGCGAACAGCTCATCTTTATCCTTTTCGTAGGATGAAAGCAGTGAAAGCAGTATGATTAGAGAGACTTTATAAATAAACAGCTTGGTGATTGCAAGGAATAACGGAAGACTTTCCTCGCTCCGTTTTCAGCCTGAACTTTGGCATTTAAAGAATTAATTTGTGTCCAGTGGTTATAGTCGAGAGGCAATTGAAATATTTAAAGAATGCAATTTCTTCTCACAAGTAATAATTTTGTATGGGAGGGCGAAATTAAACGAGATTTCTTTTCTTGCCTAAATTGCGATATTCCACACCAAAATTGGCAAAGGCATTTGGAAGACGGAGGAAAATTGCAAGTTCATCTCTTACCATTTTGGCTAAAGAAAATCATTTTGATCAATATAAAATTTATGGGATGGAATTCCTCTGCTTTCTCTCTTTACTTTTTACGCCAACTCAAGTTTGATCTCAACTCAAGTTTGATAAAGTTAGAGTTGAGGAGAAAGCTATTGAAGCAAAGTCTAATGCAATTTGCTCGCTTCTTATACTGCCCCAGGTTATATGTGGCTCATGTCTAGGCAACAGAGTGAAAAGTGTAATTACATTTCTCACTGGCCATAAGTTTCTCCATAGAAAGTGTGCCTGATTAGATGAATATGTCGTTCGAAATTACTTTCAACTTTCTCCCAAGAAAAAGCATATCCAAGCGAGTTGTGATGAGTTGGAGAGAAATAATCAATTCTACAAATCCAAACAAGCAAGTAGGAGAGCGTAAGCTCTTTTCAAAATGTAAACATCACATTTTTCTCTACTCAAACTTTCTCTTTGCATGATATTTTGCTTACTAATCCTCGAGAAGGTAGCCACTAGAAAGGAAGTAGTAAGCGTGTCTCTCTCTTGAAAGTTGATCGAACACACATCCCTCACATCTCATAATGGCAACATTTTTATTGAGCATGTTGTTAGCGATGGAAACAACTAGTGTGGCGAATGGAAGAAGAGGAAAATCGATGTAAAACGTTCTCTCCCCAGATACACGCAGAGAGAGAAAGAGAGGACAGAGATAACCTAAAAAATATAGTGTTATGCCCATCATATTTTTCCCTTGTGTTCCATCTTTCTTATTGACTCTCCATTATTATGCGTTTATGCCTTTCGTTGAGTTGGAGCTGTGGGGCCACCCACCGCAATCACTCTGCTCATGATAAAACATGCCTTTCTCCTCGAAACAATTCAATTATAGTTGCTACCAAACCTTTCCACTATATTATCATCATATTTTAATAGCGTTTCTCTTGCTCAGCACGAGAAAAATCTGCTTTTCTACTTGTGCCCGCTCTCTTTTCAGACGGATTGTTTTCCATTTCTCTCAAGATGGAAAGAGGATTGGCAATGATATGAAATAATATTTTCCTATTCACATCTGCCCCTTAATCCTAACGTGATTGTTTCCCTTGTTATTCTTCGCGTAACAAGTAGGAGCAGGAGAAAGGACTCTTTTCTTAGAGCATGTGGAGAATTAAGATTTTGGGAGTGACACTGTCACATGAACACAACATTCACATGGTGTTTGAGAGTTGTTTGAGAGCTCTCATCCGGTTACCTAGAATACCTTAATTATTTATTTATAGTTAAGCTGATTGTAGCAGAGATGGGAAGTAGTTGAGGCTTTGTTGGAGAAACAGATGCTCCCAATCACTCCTCAATAATATAATTAGTTTTGCCAAGTAAAAAGGTTCTCGTAATTCACGACCTGCTCTTTTTGCAATTGTCGTATGAAGAGTGCTTGAGCTATTAATTAGGAAAAGTTTGATATGACACGAAGTTCGGAAAGGTTTGCTTTGTTGTGGAGAAAAAGGTCTTGAAAGAATAAACAAGGCATTACTGAGAGGAAAATATGAGAAGATAGTGAATGGCGAGGTCATCAAGTGTGGAGTGGGATGAAATGACTGAAATTCGATACGATTCTTTCTCCGTGAGGAGGAAATGAGATGACAGGAGAGTGGTGAGGAGTGCTGCACCGTCTAAAACTTTCTTATAAAGTGGAATGCATTAAAGAAAGTTGAGTGTGTGACAACATATTCATTATGCAATTTAAATGGTTTGTTAAAAAGTTTGAGAGAAAATAATTAAATGGTCTTATAGCTAATTTCTTTTGTTGCAATTGAATAGTTTTGTATTTCTTGTTGTGAATAATATTATTAATGCTTTACCTGTGATCCAAGCTGGGTATTTACGTTGTGGGTGTTGAGGACGGGTGACTCGCATTCCCACTCCCGGGCCCACTCTATCTGCTTAGCATTGGCAGTGGAAAGTCGGAGTGGGTGCGAGCTCAATGACGTCGATTTCACTTCCCCACTCAAAGTCCTTTGGCGTTATGCTGAGATTGTTGAGAGAGCCGTTAATCTTCACTACTCGGCATTGCATTTCCCTCTTGTGACTCATATTTTGGGTGAATGGAGAAAGGGGAAGAAGAAAGGAGAGAAATTAAATGCTTTTACTTGGACCTCCAACTTTTACTTTTTAGACGCAGTCCTTCTATTCTAATACTCTTCATCCACAACCGTTGCTGCTGGCTTTGCTTGAATTGATCCTGCATACGAGCTATTCCCTTATATCTTGATGGGGAATGTGTTTGGGAAAGGATAATATTTGTATTTGGATGGATATCTCTTTCCCAAAATCTTAGAAACGGAGCGCTATCGCTATGCCATCCGTCTACTTTTAAGCTATGCTCAAGCTGGGGCCTGAAAGGAAAAAAACTTGGCGCCAGCAGCCTGCACGGGTCGATCTGGACGTAGTAAAAAGCGATTCTTTAGAAAGTAGCAACGGCAACAGTGGATCACAGTTGTGAGCATAACTATTAAAGATAAGTGATGCGCTATTTATAGTTTATGCGGTGCACAGTGAACAATGTCCTTGGAGATATTGTCAAAGTATTCTTGTATTTTAGGTCTAGAGAGTTGGAGAAAAGAAGTTGCAGTCTGTTCCAGTTTCCACAAAATATTGTCAACACTTATCACACACCAGCTTTACCTTCTAAGCTGTCAATGACTAACGGGAAAGAAATTGTTGGGGAAGCCTATTTTCAAATGTTTTTACCAAAATGAGGTTGAGTGAAAGCACATTTTGTCACTGCCAGTTTTGTCAGAGTTGCGAAGGTTAAATAATTTGGGTTGTAAATTTGGTGAAAGCGTTATTGTCTAGGATGGAGAGTTTAGCGGTGAGTTATGCGGTGTGAGAGGGAAGAGAAGCGTCCGTCTCCTTTCTCCTAGGACGAAACAAAGAGTTGGATGGGAGTCATGCACACTCTCTAATTACAGCCTACAGCACACACACGCTTCCCTCGCTGGCTCGTCACTCTCTCAGCGATGAGCAAGTACTGACGACCACTCTAATCTTGCCACCCAATATTCACACGACAGATGTAGCAAGGAAAACGAGAGAAAGGAGAAGGCTAGAGAGAGGAAGAGAGAGAAACAGTTACATTTGATTCAAAGCGCAACACACAAACGCTTCTGCTTTCCACTCCCGCTTGGATGTCGTTTTCCCGTCGTTTTCCCTGTTATTCTCGTGGAGTTGGGTGGTGCGCTGTTGATGATAATATCCAGACCCGTTTTCCCTCTGTTTGTATTTGGTGTGTGTGTGTGAAGGAAGAGGGAAAAGTTATGGTGATGCGATGGGGATAGTCTTGTATCCCGCTCACTTTCTATCTCTTTCTCCAACACACATGGAGACTCGAGGAGGAGTCGTGACGCCACTTATTATAGGCCTTCTTTTCTGCTGACTTGCAAAACAGGATAAAATGAGAAAGTTAGAGAACTCTGTTATGTGGTGGGGAATGGGGAAAGTGTGTAGGATACAGTGTGTAGGGTAAAAGTAGAGCGGATTTTGGAAACTCAAGGGAAAATTATGAAGGGGCTTGTACGCAAATGTTTTGCAACGTGCAATCCTTGCTCAAAGTCTGGAGGGACTAGGTTCGGAGACTATTTTCTATACTATCATCAGCCAATCTTTGTTTTTCTTGAGGCTCCTACTTTAAAGCTGCACTGCATACTCTACATGTATGTATGGATGTTAAAGTCTTTTAGTTCATTCGCGCTAATTTTGGAGTAAGCTTTCTTCTCTGATAATGTTTGCAGTTTTTACGTCCACAAGAGTTTCCTCTGATAGTCTCTTACTAAGAGTTGAGGTTGCTCAGATAACGGATTCTCTTAAAACTTCTCCACTGAAGCTTCTAGAGTGACCTACATAATATGAGAATGATTGGGAATTTCACTAAAACTCTCTGCTTTTCGCTGGCTTTACTTTCATTGCAGATGCAACAAAAGAGGTTGCTACTCTTGAGCCTTATCCACACTCACATGGCATTCGACTTTCACTTATCATTTCTCCTAACGTTTCCCTATTTTATAAAGATAAATATTTTACGCTCCACTTATTATTGCTCGTTGTTGGCAGAGATCACAAAGAGACGGAAGGCATCTGACGCTCCTATCCACCACAAATTACACTTTTATTAAAGGAAATGCGTGTAAAAAGAGTGGAGAGTTGGAGAGTCGCTCCCACAATCACGACAACAAAGAAGCAGTAAAGAAAGCACACATATACACAGAGACACAGAGAAGATGGCGGTAAGTAGAGCGACAGGTGAGAGAAGATAATTGTGTCGATTTTCCTCGAGGGTTTCTCAGGATGTTTGAGATCAAATCCGCCCACGACCCACGCCAGTTGGTAATAGCTTTGGCAATGACAATGGCGACGATGACGGGTGGGTGGGTGCAGAGTGCAGAAGCTGGTGTTACATCTCAAGATCCCCTCTCATTCCACCCTAGGGATTAAAAGAACGAATTAGAAAGGGAGTGATTTCATCTTCGACTGTTGCGATGATTGATGACCGCCTCCTCTGATATTAATTACTCAATTTCTTAAAGGGATTGGATGATAAGGTGTGTTTCAGTTTCAGGTGATGGCTACGTGATGAGATGTAATAATTCTACTGTTATTTGTTATTGCTTTGTGTTCATGACTTTTTCATGCACTCGACTCACAGAGAGAAAGAGAGAGAGAGAGAGAGAAATGTGTGTGTTAATTTTAAAAGCGAGAGTTCGTTACGTGCTGACAATATTTCAGTGTAGGAACACGGTTAGTAAGAGTTGAGCAGAAGTTAGTGTTATCTTTTTTAGTGTTTCTAGAAAAAACTATGTAGCACTTTAGTTGTGTAGAGAAGCTTCTCCTTGTTCGTTATTAAGTTATTGTGTTATTGTTGAGGGAAACTAATTGGTTGTAATGTTTGACGTTAGTATGGGCGAAAAAGTTTATGCTAATGAAATAATAAAGGGGAGCAGAAATAATAATAGCGACAGAAGAAGGCGAAGAAGAAAAAGGGAAAATGGTTACTTTTTTCGACCCGTGCAGGCAGACAGGCCTTGACTCGTGGATGAAAAGACTGCGACTAAAGGGACTTGGGATGGGAAAGAGTTTATCGTGTTGGATCGCATCTCAAACTCTCATGTCTCACCCACTCCCAGTCTTGCTCATCTTGCTATGTTCCTCGTGGAGTTTGTTTGAGAGAAAACTCCTCAACAACAAAACCTCTAAAAGGAGAAAGCATAATGGAGTTGCACACAGCCAGGTTCGCACTAAATGCTACTCTCAACATATCTAAAAGAGAAGGACTTTTTTTTCGCAAGGCACCCTTTCTTTATAGGCACTAGTGGAACCTCTCCGCTCCCAATATCATTAGAATGGTCCCTGGGGAAAATAGTAGAAATAGAGAGAGCACAATCTAGTCCTGTTTTACGGAGAAAAGCGTCTTTGTTCTTGGTACACAAAAGATATTTAAAGCCAAGGTTGTCGCACAACACGACCAGGGTAAAGAGAACAGAGTTGGGGATTACGTTTCGCATTTCACGTTTAGCTTACCATTGCCAATGTTTCACTACTTAAGTATAAGTAGGAGTGGAATGAGTTTGTATAGCTGTTTGGGGCGGGTGAAAGTAGGAGATAAAAGTACTGCAGGGATTCCACGTAGGGAAAAAATAAAGCAGGTCATAAGTCTAATAGCGTTAGAATTGGTGTGTGAGGGTTAACCCTATCCATAATTTCTCCAGGGGGAGATGCTCAAATGCTAGAGTGGATATCAAACGTTGGTATTTTGGTATGATGAAGAAAAAATGTTTTCTATCTTCCACGGGACGAATGGGGAATATGTGGATGCTTTCTCCACTTCTCCTGTGGGAGGAGGCACATTGGCTTATTCGCTTTTCACGCTGAATCTCATTCGCATAATTTGGAATTTGGAATGTAGTGCAGGATTGCATTGATTTGCTTTCTCCGGATGGATGAAAGAAGTATTGCGGAGAGGCTCCACTCAACCATCCCTATTACTCTCATCTTTTCCCTTCTTCTCTGGGAGAAAGTTGGCAAGAAGATGGAGAAAGGCAAGTCTTTCGCGCAAAGCAACCTCAGCTAAAAAAAAGCAGTGGAGGGAAACTGGAGGAAAGAGCTTTCTTCTTTTTCTTCCTCCTCTCCGTACTCCCACGAATCACTTTGCTTTCCACGACCAGTTATGGGAGAGAGATTCGGGTTCCGATTCGCAAACTTTCCACCTCCCGTATCCCAAAGGAATTTGAAAATTTGCCAAGAGAAAGTAGGAAAAGGAGAAAGATATTATTTATACAGCATGGGCCATCCCAACACAACTTATCTCTGAATGAGAGAGGAATGGGCCATGTGATGATTTAACGTACTGGAAAGGGCCACAAACTGGAGTTGGAAGGGAATGGATGATGATGATAAAAACTAGAATTTTGTATTCAAATTCATTACTCGTTTGAAGGGAAAGCTTGAGCGAGTGAAAGCTTTTCTTTTATGCTTTTACACCCCAGACCGTTCCTCATGCGTTGTTAGGGAGATGAGATGGAATGAAAACAATTCGGGACTATGAAAACATGTGATATGGCTTGACTTACGTTTGCTTTCGTTCGAAATTATTGACAAAACAATTTCCAATATTTTTCTAGAAATTCTTAGTCAAAGTGTGAATGCTTTTGTGGCTCGACAGTGGGTGAATAAATGGTTTAATTTAGAAATTTAATTGGGCTAGTTAGAAATTAGGTAAAGATGCCGAAGAAAAAAGGAGGTAAAAAGGGGGCGAAGATTGTGGATGGAGTGGCGACAAGTGAAATGTCCAGGGAGCAACTTGTTGGCCACGTGAGGCGTATTCAGGTAAGACTTGGAATGTGATTAATTTTTAATTGAATAATTTTTAATAATTGGATTAATTTTTAGATGGAACTTGACCGTGAGAGGGAGGAGAGGAATTTCTTCATGTTGGAAAGGGAAAAGTTGTTTGCCCTGTGGAATATTGCGGTGGAGCAGTTGAACGCCCAGAAAGTGAGGACCCAGCTGGCAGTGGAGCAGATGACGGAGGTAATTGAATTTCCACTTAATCACTTAAAGAGCTTGTTGGCTGATGATTGATGATAATGGATAATTTTTTTAGCACGATCAAGAAAAGCAGATGGAGATTCTCCAGCACAAACAGAAACTTCGACATCTTCTCACAGAGCAATCGAAGCGAGTTGATGAGGGGCGATTACAGAACTTGAAAAAGCTTCGGAAGGCGCAAGAAGACATGCTCTCGATTCAGAACACGCTGAAGGAATCAATCGACCAGAAATCGAAGCAACTTCGGCAGTCGCAAGGTGCAATGTGTGAGCTGATGCGACAAATGAAGCTGGATAATGCGAAGGATATCACTCAAATGCGAGATGACATGTGTATCGAGATCTCGCGACTGGAGAGGGACTTGATGCGCGCCAACTTGGCGAAAGAGAGGAGGGACCAGATTGCGATGGAGAATGAGAGAGAGTTGGTGAAGAACAAGCATATGGATCAGGTAGAAGCGATGAAGGCGATGCATGAGAAAGAAATGAATAAATTGCAAAACTACTTCCATTCAATAACAATCAACAATTTGGCCACCATTGCTGCCCTCCAAGATGAGGTGAAGGATATGAAAAACTACGAAAAGAGGATTATTGACGAGTTGAAGCAATCGAGCAAGGAGTACAAAACGCTTGAGAATCGAGTTCGTATGGAAACCGAGGAGAGGATGAAGGTGGCTGAGAAGGACTCTAAAATCAAGGATAATATTCGAAAAGAGATCAAGAAGGTGAGGGAGATTGCAGAAGCAAAGGAGAAGCACACGAGGGGTGTGGAAGTAGCGAATGAAGCTCTGCTCCAAAAAGTCGGACTGGTCAAGGAGGAAAGTAGAGTGTTCAAGAAGACAATCACAAAAGCGATTCTGGACATGCAACAGGAAGCGGCGATGAAAAGAATGATATTGGAACTGAAATTGAGGGCAGCATCGGGACAAAGGCAACTCACTACCACAAAGATCCAAACTGCCACAAATTAATTCTAATGATACTACTTAATCTTGAGATTTCCGTCCAATGTATACAAATAAGATTCTAAATTTAATGCGTTCTTTGTTGTACAAAATAATTTCGTAATTATTGTTGGTTTGTACGAATAAACAAATGAAATATAAAAGTAAAAGATTAAGGTCTATGTAGGCACAGTATCTTCCTTCCAGCCATCTTCATCTGATAAGAATCGCCGTTTCTTTGCCGTATTCATGTATGGTCTCCAAGCCCATTCTACATCGGCGGCCGCAGCGTTATCCAAAGTTCCCAATTTAATTTCATACACTAAAAGTAAAACATAATTTGTATAAAAAACAATGAAAGGGGAACTGTTTAATATTAGTTAATTACATTTTAGCTGAAAGCGTGGCCCTTGTTCAACGAGTTGATGGTCTCGTCCTCCTTCTTCCTTCTTGTAAGTGTGGTGACGAACGGCTATATAATCGTCGTGATTCGCAAACGTTATAACACGCTTACTATCCACTTTGGGTACGGGGAACAGGTATTTTAGAATATTTTCAACCTGCATCCATTTCAATATTTAATATTTAACGCATCAACTTTATTTAAAACAATCAAACGCTTATAAAAGTGACATACCCTGTGCCCAAGTGTGGACTTGAAGTTATGAAAAATCAAATGAGGATACTGCTGCGGGCAATGTCCAATCCCAATTACTTCGTGTCGCATCACAGTCCCTGAAATGGTGAAGTAAGCTGTTGGTCCATAAGGCAGATGTGAAACGATTAAACCGTCTGGTTCACCACGATGCTCTTGGACAATAAGAAGGTCTGTTACTCCGTTCGTCCTACACGCCTCAATCAATTGATTTAACTCGTACCCTCCTCGATTAATTCTCTGACAGTTTGGAACAAGTAATCTCATTTCCTGTAAATAAAAAATGCTAAATTAAACCCAGAATCAAACTACAATCATCAAACAGGATAAAAACAAAGAACGCATTAAATTTAGAATCTTATTTGTATACATTGGACGGAAATCTCAAGATTAAGTAGTATCATTAGAATTAATTTGTGGCAGTTTGGAACAAGTAATCTCATTTCCTGTAAATAAAAAATGCTAAATTAAACCCAGAATCAAACTACAATCATCAAACAGGATAAGAATTGTTCAAATTTCTTACCTTTGCAAACATTTTGAGTCGGGATGAAGGATCCCTGGAAGTTGTAAGGACAACCTTGGGGTCCTCAACGCCTGCCCAGCGGTACTCGTCATCTTGACTGGAAACTGCGGATCCGCCTCCCTAAAAGCACAAATTATAAAAATTTTAACATGATTTCGATAAACAGACATTTTTATAATTTTACAACTCACTTCTGGAGCCAGTGCTTCAGCCAAAGCTGGAGCTTGATCATCCCACTTTAACGACTTTTGCAAACTTAGCGCAGTCTTCCTTAAGTCCGTATCGATTCTTCGCCCATCTACCCAAACAAAATAGTCACTTATTTTTCCAATATTATTCATAAGAAGGCACAAACTACCTTCTAAGGCTCTGCTTAATCTCTCCTTCTTATCTTGTATCGACTTCTTCCTTTCCTCAACACCTTTCCGGTAAATAAACTCCCTTCGGAGTCTTGCCTGGCGCCGGATCTAAGAGAGAAAAGTAAATAATTAATCTAGATTCCCACTAACTAATCCGTAATTGAATTCACTTACCATTATTATGATTAAATGATTGATTATTAATGAAAGTTGATGAGCTGAAATGCACACGTGCAAGAGCAAAAGTGAATCAAGCGTGTTCTCAAATGGGATCAGAGAGAATTTAAAATACGCGCTTGTCTTTTAGTACCAAATGAGACGAATTAATGCATAATAAACGGACTTCCTTTGTTTCTCAGAGGCTTACGAGATAGCTTCATGCAAAAAACTTCACGTCCAACTTGATCCAAATTTTATTCGATTGGCTTTCTGAGAAAGCCTTTCTCTAATTCATGTGGGAAAAGTTAATAAGTTAATGTAAAGTTAATTATGGTAGACTAGTAAATTATTTGGGCAGATACCTTAAAAAGAGTTGTAATAGCAGATGTGGGTCGGAGGAAGAATGGACGGTGACAAATTATTAAGAAATTTATGAAAACCTTGAACAATTATGAGAGGATATGAATGTGACGATGCAGCTTTTTATTACCCCTATTTAATAGCAACTGTCAATCAATTCACCTGCATTCTATTGTTATGAGGGGCTGGTCGATGCGATGCAAATAAATTGCATTATTATCGTAAATAATTTTCTTTTGTCATACCATGAAAATGATAACTTTTTCGGAGAAGCAAGCAGTTCGTCTTTGACTACCGGAGGGAACAGTAAATTGTACAACTTTCTATTACGACTGATTCTCGGCTGTATTTGAAAAATTTGAAGTTGTGGTACAAGAACCTACGCTACCCGTTTTTCCTTCCTGGTGTGATGCGGAATAGCAGGAACCTTGCCAAAAAAATACGAGTCTGTAAGGAATATAGCAAATAGAGAGAGAGAAAAAAACAATACAAGCAATTTCATTGTTTCAAGACTGTTGTTTAGAGATAATATAGTGGACTTTTGCTTACTCCTTCGGTATTTTGACGTATGCGATTTTTTGCACGCGAGTCCAGTCCAATTCGAAGAGAACAAGGTTTCTTACATAGCTCATCTAACTGAACTTGTCTTTTGCGCAGTCCATTGCCTTCTCCTGACAGAGTAACAGTAAATGATATGACCAGTTTGAGTGAGCTTGTATGAGTTGCGGTTTTCACTACTCATGCTCCGAGTTTTCATCTTTTGGCGTATGCAAAAGCCTGTGATAAAGTGAGTGATAATTAGTTAAATGTGAGGGTGATAGAGTTTCATAGATTACGACTCAATCCAAAGGAAAAGATTTGCGATGAGGGGCATTTACTCCAAATACTTTGTATTTTTACTGTAAGAAGTAAATTATTTGATTGATTCGTTAAGAAATGAATAAAAGATGAGGGATTCTTTATGCGAAATTAATGCAGGATAAATTGCACGGGTCATGTCCTCCCACTCAACTTTCATCCAGAGCCACAGCAATTGCCGCCGGTACTCTTCCCAGGTAAAAATACAATCAGTTTTGTCTGCAAATGTTGCAGCTTATGAATTAATTAATTTGGATCACTTTTGTAGATTCGGTGAGCATTCTAAACTCTCCTGTAAGACCACATTTGGACATTGGATCAGTAAGAAGGGGTGAAAGACCTGGCTCACAACGCTCCTTGAATGACCTCCAACCAGACGCTGAGAATAGCCGTTGCTCCGGAGTCTGTCTACACGCGAGGGAATGTAGTAGACTTGGTGGACTCGCTAATAAGCAGTGTGTGAATGGAGGGGGTCGTGTCTGCTGTCATTGTATGTTTAATTTTAAGTCTCCAAATGAAATTGAATTTATAAGGCTTTCATCTCGCTCCCAGTTCAGCAGTCTTGTAATGGTGAAACGTCCGAAAAAAGGGCAAATTTTACCTCTCCTGGATACCCTGGTCCAACAGTTGGAAATATAATATGTCAATATGATATTCATATCCAGGCTGGAGTTTGCGGAGTAAGGTAAGTCTCTAAAAATTCGAGTTGATCTTCAAGCGATTCATGCAATCATTCATTATTCATGATAGACTCGAGTTCAGCGAGTTTAACACGACGAGACCGTTGGACAGGGGAATATGCAATATCGACCAGTTCATCATCATGAACTCTTTGGATGGAGCAGCCTTCCCTCGATGTGGAGAGCTCACTGGCTACTCAAGTAATCTAATCGAAATTAAATTGCAAACTTCTTTTTTCATGAGAAATGGTTCTTCTCCTTTATAGCACTCGTCCCAGTAAACCCTCGGCATAGGATTCCCCTTACGCTCCTCTCAATCATCCAAAGCAGTCGGGAACAGTACAAGTGGAACATTACCATTAGCCAAGTGAAATGCGAGCAAGTGAAACTTGTCAAGGGTATGTGGACGTAGAAAATGTGATAATTTCGAGATTAAAATTGAGATTAATAATTATAGACGCACCGAACTGCGGGAAGAAGTTGGTGGAGGCTGAAAACGAGACTATGGCTACAACAACGCTTCCTCCGGAACTGGAGAATGCCCTTTACGCTGGAGATGGTTACGTGGAAATATCGAGGGCGGCTGTCGACACTGCTTTCTATATTGGTAATTGGTCGCAGTATCATTTTTAAAATATAAAAAGCTAAATTGCAAATCTCGCTTTTCAGATTACTTAAAGCAAGCCCACCAAGCGCTGTCAAACTCTTCTGCAAACATTACAACTTGCCGGAACCGCGAAGCTGACATTTACAAAGAGAAGCTACAAGAACAGCGCGCCGACTTGGACTACTGGGATATGGAGGATAAGGGGAGGATTCTTCGTGGGAGTGATGCCCAACTCAACCAGTTCCCATGGCAAGTGAGCATCCAAGACGTAAAGGGACATGTGTGTGGTGGCGCAATAATTAGCAATTTCTCAATTGTCACCGCATCCCACTGCTTTCTAAGGTATGCGAGATGCAACTTGCTTCTAATTCTATCACAGAAGGAATCTAAATGCAGATTAAATTCTCTAGTGTCGCGCCCGTCCCTATCAGAACGATTAAAGTGATAGTTGGCGATCTCAACATAAACACAACGACAGAAACGCAGCACCAGGTTGTCAACCTGAGCTCCATCACTTTCCACTCGCACTTTGATCCTTATTATTTGGAGAATGACATCGCTGTGATAAGACTGAGTAGTCCAATCAAGTTTAGGAATGGAGTGCAGCCAGTCTGTCTCCCAGAAAGGGGCAATTCATATGCTGGGCAGAAGGCCGTAGTTTCCGGCTGGGGCGCAGTATCCTATCCACAAGGGAAACTTGCGACTAATCTCCAGTTTGTTAATAATACTGTTGTGGAAAATTCTGAATGTAAGAAGACGCTCAAAATCGAATACATTACGAACACAATGATGTGCGCCGTCTCGTACCCGAACTGTTCGGGAACTTGTTTCGTAAGCAATTTCTCTTTTACAAATGTCTCCTTTTTGCTAAAAGCTTAACGACAATTATATGATAGGGAGATTCGGGTGGACCGTTAGTCGTGGAAAATGAGAAGACACAAGTCACCTCACTCGTCGGTATCGTAAGCTTCGGTATTGGTGGCTGTGCCCTATTTCCTAGCTGGCCTGATGTCTACACTCGAGTCACGGAATATATGGATTGGCTCTCGTACGCCGTAACCTTCATCTAGTGGTCTGATTCTTTCAAAATATAAGCGTCCGTACCTGGACCTTGCGGGTAAAGCATCCGCGATATTTCCCACTAATAAAATATTTAACTTGCCTTGTAGTTTATGATTGATTGAAGAGGAAATAAAAGGTGCTGACATGGCGAACGTCTAAGTTTTGAGTTGTTAATGTCACTTTATTGTCTTTTTAAAAGAGCACAATTTAGGACCTAACGCGTCAAGTCAGAAGAGATAGGTGATAAGGCTAGAAAGGTCCTATTCTTATCTAATATTGGAAATTACACTTTATAAAAATGGTTATACTTTGATGGAACAAGATTAGTTAAATGTTAACACTAATACTTGGCATTGTTACCACCAACCAAACAAACACTTTCTCTCCACTTCAATTTAAAACTTTCCTGGAGCTCCTTTGCATTCACACCCAGCAATTTCCAGTCCAACGATTCCAGTCCAATTCACAATTCGCCCAAACAACGGGTCCCTCCCATAGTCAGAGGGATAAGGTTGAAATAATTTGAAATCAACAAAAGGGAAAATAATACATGGGTAGTGACTTGGCAGTAAGTGTTTATCAGGGTGTTGGATTCCATATCCTTTTTAAATATTTGCTACAATTACCAATTTTTAAGACACTTTTTGTGTTGCATAGAAAACAATCATTGGCCATTAAACATTAAATGTGTTGGTCAGTTTTAATGAAAAGCAGTCTACGTGTTTGAATACGCATATTATGCATTGTGAATTTCACAATTGCTATTTTGATAATCAAAGCTTGTTGGCTGACTGTGACTAATTAAAAAGAAACTAGAGTCTCCTTTGTAGAAAACTAAGAAACCTGTAATTATACACAGAATGAAAAATTAAATAAATTAGGATGAAAATTTGGTAAGAACTAATCAAGTGATGAGAATGAGGCTTTACCTTAAATAGTTGGGGGTACTGAATGAGACCCATTAAACTTAAATATCCACCATATGACCATCCATAAATGCCTACGCGATCTAGATCTATGTAGGGATGTTGCCATGCTATTGAGCGAAGCACTTCAACTTGATCTTTTAGCTCCACCGTTCCCTATAACAGTTCAATAATAGTATTAAAGTCTTAAATTAAGCAGCTGTGTAATGGAAAAAATGAATGAATTAAATTACCATTTTCCCTCTTAAATGTCCCTCAAATTGAACGCCTCTGTGATGTGACCCTCTCGAGTCTATTGCCACAACGCAGTAGCCTTGTGACGCCAAAAGATACAGCCAAAACTGACTCGTTCCCTGAAATATTCAAAAGTATAGTAAAGAAATGTTTACGTCGATAATAAATGTTTTGAATAAAATGGATTGCGCTCTTACTCGAAATGAGTTATATACAAGTTGGACTTCAGGTCCCCCATAAACATTTAAAACTGTAGCGTAACGCTTATTCGGTTGGAAATTAAATGGCTTGTATATCATGGCATAAAGCGTCTCTCCTGACATCAGCTTATGTGTGCATATCTCCGGGAAGCAGAATTCCGAATCTAAAACTGTTGACAAAATTAAGCTTGTTAATTGAATACCAAATAGGGAATCAGTACTCACTGACCAGGTTATAATAAGCTATAAAAGAGCAAAGAAAGCGACTACACTATAAACTTAAAGAGCATACATTTGCGCTTTAGCTTACGAGGTGAATCATTCAGGTTGGTGATTAGCTCGAGACTAACATCTGCCACCCTATCCGTATTATATTTTACACGAAATAGTTGGCATATTGGTGGGTCCTTTGTGCTACTATATGTCAGCACCACCAACGAGCAGTCCGCATTGAAGTAAGCGGTATAAGAGTAGCCCAACTTGGTTAATCTCCGAATTTCACCCGGCTCGCTGCCCGACACTACGTACAAGTGACGCTCTATTGGGCTGTCCTTCAAACCAATGAAGAATATCAGACCATTCTCGTAATTGCAAGCGAGCTGTGTGTTCATCACCTCCCATTCTCCTTTCGTTAGCTGCGCCTTCATCAAAACACTTGGCGACAGACATAAATCTGTAAATGAAATAGCAATAGTGAAATTGTATCAAAGACTCCAAATTTCCTATCCATTACCAAACATTAGATATTACCAATTGAAGAGCTCTGAGACCAGTTCGACGTGAGGGCGGGTCTCAGCTCCGACTTGATTAGATACAAGTGACGATATCCCGTCTCTTCACTAGCCCAGAGGAAGCTTACCGAGTCTGTGTCCAGGACAGGTTGAAAGGTAAGTATATCGTGGACGTTTATCCATACCGGGCTCTGTTCCGAATAGATAACGTATGCGGGAGCAGAAGGCCACTCGAACTCTGGTCCCACGTGGCCTTGTAGAGCGGCCAGCGGTATAAATGGGAATAGGACAAGTTCAAGACGTTGCTGTTGCCGGTCAAGAATTTGCGCATATACGCTAAAACAAATACAACAATCGTTTTAGTTAGTAACCCAGCTAGTAAAATTGAAATATTTTCTCTTACAATTTCCCACACGGTGTCCACCCAGCCCTCACGACGTACTCAACCCAACCAAACAGTTTCTGTATTGAATGACGCATGTCATACCGCACCACATTCGTTATTTGACCATTGCTGTCTAGCTCAAACTCGACAAATTTGAGTGAAGAGATTGCATTAGGCGTTCCCGGCACCGGGAATCTATAGGTCTCGGGGTCTTTTCCCGGAAGAGTTAAAAGGCTGACAAGATTCACATCACTCTCATCAACTTCCTCGTATAGTATCCTGTAAATCCTGTCGTTCTCTAAAAAGTAATAATAAAACTTGAAGTAAATAACCAAGCTTATTAACACTTTTTTAAAGAAATGTCTCGCTACTAACGTGAATCACAGCAGGGTTGCCACCAAAATCCCTGGAAGCGGTTAAACTCTTCCTGCATTATGTACGAGGGGAAGCCAGCACTTATCGGGTCGTTCTCTACGCCTGGGTCTCCACTTCTTGTAAATGTTAACTGAACCTCACAATCTAAATTAGTAATTAATTCAATCACTTTTTATTCCCATGAAAACGATGAGAAATCATTAAACTTTAAGCTTACCGTTTGTGCTATTAACAACCCAAATATCGCCTTGATTTACGTACGAAATCAGATTCGAATTTGTCGGACAAATCTCTGCATTCAGTCTCGCACCATAACTCCTCCCCGTTTGAATCATCATTGGCGTTAAAGGATAATCCTGCACAAATAATCAACCCTTATTCTAATTACTTATTTCGAACATTTTATCATCAACACTTACAGTATTGCTATCTGCACACTGAAATAAATATGAGCACGCACTAAAGACGAATTTGGCGGATTCCTCGTGAAACTCGTAAGAGGATATCCCCACGGGGGACATTCGTTTCCTTTCCATCATCAACACTTCCTCCTTGCACATTTGCGCCGAGCCCTGAAAAGGGTAAAAGTTAAATTAAAAAAACTTGTAATAAGCATTTACCCAAGTCAATTAATCTGAATCAATTAATACCTGAAAATCAGAAGCAATAATTTGCATCCAAGGGAACCTCGACTCCCCCACATGCTCTCCATTTGGGGGAGGGGGAAGTTCATCTGGCACATCGATTGCGAACAAAGAGTTATCTCTTGAGTTGGGAGGACTGGACATAAAGTAGACTCTCGTTTTCCCCACCATCTTCCTATAAGTGAAGGAGTGTGGTACTCTCGAACCTAGACTCCAGAGGCGCCTCCTAATATCCCTTACATCCTCCTTTAGTTCCGCCCAACTCCTCTTCTTCCTCTCGAAAGGGGTGTAGGCAAAAGGGTTCGGGTTCTCCTCCTCCGTTACCATCCCTCCGTCTCCATCTTCATCCCCACATCTTTCCTCCTTGAGCTGCCCAGTTGGGAAAGATTGTTCCAGTTCAGTCTTCATTCTGTGTTACGACCCGAAATCTAGAAAAATCTTGTTGACCCCACTCACTCCAATGTTGCAAGTGTTTCTCGAACCGTATTCATCCCACCACTCCATTCACTAATCTAGTAATCCCACATCTCACTTTTAACCACACCCACTTAACTAATTAATTTGATTGAAGGCACACAAAAACGATCAGCTTTTTCTTCTAAACGGATGATGATGCTTGTGACCATTTTCAACACTGAAACACCGCTCGTCAAACTCACAGTTTCATCTTCCCCGGCTATTAGCAAGCCAAAAGAGCCCGTAGCAGAAAATAGATACCCAGAAAACCGGCTTCAATCCAATCCCAATCGCGATATGAACAAAGAGGAAGCTTCACTCTCATCTTAACTCTCATTAGTCATGTGCTTATCGACTTGTTAAGCTTTGGAAAGTTTTTGCAATTTCCAATGACAAAACTAAGCCATCTAAAAAAACAAGTTCTGTAAGCCATTTGGTTTGTGGATGATGAATGAATGGGAAATGACATTCTCTGACATTGTGGGGTGACCTGAGGGATTAGGAGAGATTTGAGAAAGAATTTGAGGTTAATCTTGAGATTGGAGGTAATTGGCTAATCTAATGGTGGATTATTTCCAGCATTTCCTATCGCATCCCTCTTGTTCAACTCTGGTGGAAGATGATTTGATGGCTTCCATCAAATTCTTTGAAAGAGTTGGCGTGCAAAAATGTCGATGACCTTTGAGAATTTAAATTTTGAGTTAATGAAGAAAGGTAATGTTTTAGAAGAGTTTAGATTTCTAATTAACACTAGGATCCATTAATGACTTTTTAGGTTTCGTGCATATCTCTCTGTCCGATGGCCATGCTTTAAATTGAAGGTCTAGTTGATCATGAAAAAATGGCAGTCATGAAAGACGATTCAATTTTGAAATGATCCATTTAATGATGTACCTATTAAGACCACAATACTTTGGCCCTGAACGGCCCTGGAATACTCTTGATATATAATAGTTGCATGACAACATTCCACACTTCCGCCTACAATTATAGCACAGCTCTTGTTTGTGTAGCTCACCCTTCAAAATATGACGTGATCCTGAGTCGTGATCAAGTTCGGATGAAAAGTGATCTTTCATTTAATGGCTATTATGTCAGGAATGAAAAAAATGGTAAATGAGTGGTTTGAAAGCGGAAGCTCAGGTCATGCGTTGGACACGTTGAAATTGTCGGTATAGATTGAATACACATTTATTCCAATATTGCTCTTCTGGAAACTGCTTGTAATTATCTGGGTATTATCACTTTGCCCCAGAAATCCTAAATATTGTAGAATGCGAAATGGAAGGTAGGAGGAAGCTTGTTGGGATTAGCTTTTCAAATTAGGAACTGAAAGAATGGGTGTAAGTTTTGTAAGAAATTGTATACTTCTGCTTGCCATTGAGTGGCAGGTGGGGGGTGAAAGTGTGACTTTTCAGAGGTCGAGATTACTAGAAAGTACAACGGAAATGGAGATCCTACCGGATAAATTGTTTCAGCAGCCGTTAGCTTCACAATCACGTACGTTTTCATTATCAAACGTAGCGAATGGCTTATAAAAAGAATATAATGAATAGGCGAGGAAGAACTTGTAAAGCTGCAATCATGGTCGCTCCTAGAGCCGCGAGAAGTAGAAGGAAGGGGAAGCCGACCCGTTCGTCCTCCAAGACCTGTAAGGTATACAGGGGAAAAGTTGTGTGATGGCGCATGCATTTCGGCAAGAAGTTGTGATTACCATCAGGGTCACATTAGGGGACACTGTTCCAATGGAAATGTCTGTTGTCTTTGTAAGAGTTTAGTAATAGATTATTTGGGCTAGAGCTAATTGTCTAAATTTTTAAGTTCACAAATCATGCGGAGCTGCAAGTCGGGAAAAAGTCTCCTTTTTCCGCTCCCCTGATTATCCACACGCGACTAATCGGAGCTTAGAATGCTCCTATCGAATCCATCCCAATTCGGACACTTGTGCCCTCATAATTGACTTTGAAGAGTTTAGACTCAAACCACCCAAACGCTACTTGAAGACGGAGAAGTGCATTGATGACATGATGTTCATCTTGAACTCGGCCAAAGGTTCTTCGGAAGCTGTGTGCGAGATGGAGAGCCATTCGGGTTTGAAATCATTACAAATAATAATTTTTCCTCTTCTTATTGTCTTCTTTAATGACCAGCTATCGTTGAAGTGGACCCACTGTCTAGTCACCCCATTACAATCTTGTTTGTAACTCAAAGCCAGAGATCCATGTGGAACTTGAAGATCACGCAAGTCAATTGCAAGGGGATTCCAGCGTGGAAAAGTATCAAAACAACCAACTCCTTTTACTATTCTTTCCCATTTTTGAATGTTTTTCAAATGAATTTTTTTCAGACTCTGCAAACTGTGGAAAACAACTCCTGTACGAGCCCAACGAATTTGACTCGGATGACCAAACCCAAAATCTTCAAGTTGAGTATGGAAGTGGGGGCGAAGGTAAGGACCAAATCTCACACGTTCCATACATTGTGAATGGGAGGAATGCTGAGGTACGCGAGTTCCCGTGGCAAGTAAGCCTCACGGTTAAGCACAAGTCTACCCACAGGTGTGGAGGGACGATTATAAACGAACGGTAAAAATAATCAAGTTTGAGTGTGGAAGAACTAGAATTCTAAATTGATCTTTGTCATAGATATGTCCTTACAGCCGCACATTGCCTCTTCAGGTGCTTTTGATAACACTTCTATTAAATAAGTTCGATTAGAATTCTGTTTTTTATGACAGGTTTGCATTCATGTCGAAAGAGAAATTGAAGGTTGTTGTTGGCGACTTCATTTTAGACTCGGATGAAGATGGGAGACACGATGAGTTTGAGATTGAAAAGATATTTGTCCACTTCAATTATAAAGCTTCGGAATCACATGTCAATGACATAGCCATTATAAGACTCAACGAGTCAATCAGATTCAATGAGAAAGTCCAGCCAATTTGCCTGATTGAAGAAGGTATGAGAATTTGGGATTAATTAGGCTTTCTATTCTCCACTTATTCTATTTTATAGGCTATGATATTTACAACAAAAATGGAATTGTATCCGGCTGGGGTCGGTTGAACGGGTCGGATGCAACTGCGACTGCAACTCGCCTCCAGAAACTAAACGTCAAGATAATTGGAAATAAAGAGTGTAGGGAAATGGTTCGGTTGGAGTTTGAGATTTTACTCAAGAAGAACCTGACTTATGAAGATGTTCAAAGGAGTTCAATCATGGGCCTGAGTGAGATGCAGTTTTGCGGAATTACAAAACACAACTCTTCCGCTTGTTATGTAATTTTTAATATCTCATAATTTAAAGAAAATGTTCACATTCTAATCTCTTTCTTTATCTTTAGGGCGACTCAGGTATTAAAAAATCGAAAAGTTGAATATTTTTTGATAAAACTAAAAATAAATTGGATGTTTTAAGGTGGTCCCCTGATAATTCAGAATGAAGAGGATGGTCGCTTCTTCCAAGCCGGGGTCGTTAGCTATGGTCTAGGCAAATGTAGAGTAGACAGACAAGTGCCAGGTTCCTACACAAATGTACAAAAATATTTAAAGTTTATTTCTATTGCTACGGAGATAGACAAATAAAAACTGCCTTCTCAATTCATCCCATAATTTACAAATAATTGCATTGCATAAAATTAAATAAATTTATAAATTGATAATCACCTCTAATCAGCCTTTGAATAGCTGATCCCAATAATTGGGGGGACCCAATCGCTGTCGCCGCCATCCTGGTCCTCCTCCTGATCACTAACTTCTGCCTCTCTTTCTTCAAAAGCGCCTGACATTGCTTCAAGGTTGTTCTCAAGATTTTGAAGATGAATTCCCATTTGTTCGCTGTTTTTCTTCTCCAACTTTAAATTATTTTTCCAATCCTGAAACAATTTCTTGGTTTCTTCAAATGACTTATCAAAGCTCTCGCGGAAGTCCTCCAATTTTTTAGTAGTCTCATTCAGCAGTATCCGCAATTCCAAACCTTCTATTTCCGCCGAACTTAATTTTGATTGCAGAACATCTCGTTCCTTTTCCACCTTCTTGCATCTTTTCAAGAGCTCTTGCACCTCAACAGGCACACCTCGTCTTTTCAAAGGCAAGGTTCTAGTTCCTATAGAAAAATGAACAATTTATTCATTGTTCATATTTTAGGGACATTAGGATTCAAAATTTTTCAAGGCACTTACTTTTTTCCTCCTCGGGCACAATATTGTCGTTTCCATTCTTTGGAGGTTGTCGCTGGGGAAGAGAATAATTGTGTTCCGGATGATTCATTTTGTCTTAGACTGCCCTTCCGAGTGTTAAGGAAATAAAAATAATAGAGGATAAAACATTTATTAAATTAATTCTATAAATTCACTCTTGGCACTTTTTCTCTCTTTAGTCTAGTTGTCTCAAACGTTTGCAAACGAGTCTCAAGCTTGGAATAAAGACTAAATAAAGACACTCTTCTCTATCTAAACTCAATCGGAGAGAAATGTGAGAAAGATGTGCTATGAAAGAGCCCATCCCTTCTGCTGCTCCTATTGCATGACTAATTTTCACAGAACAGATTCATTCGAACCGATTTGGTGACACAAGCGGTGGTGTGGATAAAGTCCAAAGGTTATATTTTATTTTAACGATGTTTTTTTTTCAAGAACAAAATTCCAATGATGGCATTGGGTTAAATAGCGGGTTGTGGGTTACCCGGGTTAAATTAGGGTTTTAATGTACCCAACCCACCCTTTTCAAGCTGGGTTTTAATGGT
>JAHZMU010001504.1:0-14860 GCA_027743725.1 Rambutsinella grinnellia
TGGTGCTGCTACTAGTCCACCACAAAAAACCGCGCCTTTAAAGGCCTAAAAATGGCCCTCAAAAAGGATTATGAGCGGTGGACAAGGATTTCCTTACAGAGTGCTCGGGATGAAATAGTCAGTCATTAATAATTGGTACGAGCTCATTGGATTTGGGTCCTAAACAGGTGCTGAACTACTACCGAACAGGGAAGCTTCACTATCCGACAGATGTGTGCGGCCCGCTTTTCGAAGAGGAGTTGGAGTTCTGGGGTCTCGACTCCAACCAAGTAGAGCCATGCTGTTGGATGACGTACACGCAAGAAAGTGTCAAATTCGTTATATATAGACATAATGTTTTATTTTATTTCATAGCGAATGCCTCAGGTTTATAATATAGGAAAGTGTTTACAAATTAGAGGAAGCTGCCTTTCCCGTAAAATATTCATAATGATATTGGCCATTTAGTAAATTTTATAGGCTAGTTAGCCTGGCACCATGGTCTCTTACACACGAAATTGGTCGAGTGCTTCAACTTCTGGTGCTTATCGTAGCCTTGTCTGGACACTTCTCTTCGCACCTTTTGCATTTCTTATTCTTATTTCAGCTATTTACATGCTGAATGTAATTACCCTTTCGTTCCGTAGGTTTAAATTCGCAAGGTACACCCTTACTAATTTTTTTACACGTGTACTAAACCATTTTAATAAAACATATCAGCAAAAACCAACTAAAAATAATTAAAACTAATTACAATTTCTCGTCTCTATTCTTTATCTTTTTTCTGAAATGGACAGGTGGAATGGACGCAAGGCATTTTTTGGAAATAATTTATATGAATAATTGCATTATTGGCATTTTATATAGATATAAATTTTTATCTGATTTCATAACGAAACACTCAGGTATAACAATAATAAATAAAATGCCAGAGTATCCTCAGCACAAGATGATGATGAGATAACTGCATCAAAATTAACTCGGAGAGAGAGAGTGGAGTGAGCCCAATCCCCAAACTTTTATATCTTGGTTAAGCCTATAACGACACGCATGGGAGGGATAGTTATGCAGCCACTCTAATACCCTCTTAAATGAAAGAAACGGAGCGTGAAAAAAGTTTATAATAAAAATCTCACTAAAACTATTTATAGTGAGCCATTAAGTGTTTTAATACCCTGCTTGCTCATATGTTAAACGCTAAAATTGAAAAGAGGACAAGAGTCTATGATTTTTAATAAATTCGTGTTTTTTATCTTAAAAATGACTATAGGGCAGACATTCGTCGAGCTTCTTTTTTTAATGTCATTATTTTAATGAACACTGTATAATATTATACTCTGTACTTTAGAGTAAAATCCCGTCTCCCGTTAAGATCGTATAATGATGCGAATTGAGAGAGAAGCTCATATTTCATTATTCCGCGACTACTGCAGATGGAGAGAAGTTTGTAATGAATGAAAAAATTTCTTTTAGTATTATGCTTTTGAAGTGAAGAAATTCCACAACCACTGTGCTGTCTAATATGTGGGCGCATTATAATGACGTAGAAATTGACGCAAACGTTTATAGAGGCTATTATGTTTCCAAAATGACTTTTGTACATATGCCAAAGGGATGGGAATTTATCATTTTGTATCACCTGCAGGCTCATTGTGTGTATAGTTTGAAGTTGTTTTTAAAATGAAATTGATTAACAATAAATTCTTACTCTGTGACATTAGCATCGAGATACGCAGGAAACGTTAGCAGTGCTCGACCGGCTTGACTTAGACACGGAGAAGCCTTCGGACGAGGAGCTCGCGAGGAAATTCGGCTTCGAGGATGACTACATGTCAGGGAATGTTTCCTGGTGGCAGCGAGTGAAGCCCAAACTTTGGTCCCTCTTTGACGAGCCTTACTCATCTAATTCTGCCAAAGTAAATGATTTAGGATGACAGCTTCCAAAATTGCTTTCATGATGCGGAATGATAAAAGCTTTAAAAAAATTGTGATTTTATACATTCTAGTAAGAACAAAACTATAGTCTTTCAAAAATGAATACTCAATTCGTTTTTGCTACACATACTCAACCAGTTTCATGTCAACTTTCAATATAAAGTTGCTTAAAGAAAGAGCTCCGCTTTTCACTCCAAAGTGTATTAGCGCAGTTTCTTTCTAATGCCTCCCCCGTCAGGGATTGTGATGCATAGGCTTGGAACATGCACACATTCCCATTATGGGTGTATGAGAGGAAATCTCATAAGTGAAAGCTTTCAATGGATTTATTGCCTCTCTTATCATCTCTCTCTTTAGTACCTTACACACGTTAAACCCCGTAAAAAACAGCCTTTTGTAGAACATGTGCAACCGGTTGGTGCTTTTTATTATTTTTATGATTGAGCCCGACTGGAAAAAATGTTTCATGGGATCATTAAAACCTTTTGTAATTTACCTTGTCATAAATAGTTGTAGAAAAAATATGAATATATGGCTGATATTTGACATCTCACACCCATTTCGGGAATAAATTTGTCCCGAGTCGAAGAATTAATGTTAAATGTTACTGTTTTGTCGCACGAAATGGCACACATTCTTTAAAGCTTAATTGCTGATGACTTTTTTCTCTTTTTTTCACCTTTTACAGACTTTCAGGGCATCAGCTAAGGAGTTGACCTTACTAGTTTTCTTTCTGGTGCTGGGCATCGTTATATTCGCGTCATTAGTGTATTATGCCGAGAGACTTCAAGCGAACCCGGACAATGACTTCAATAGCATTCCATTAGGCCTTTGGTGGGCGCTAGTTACGATGACCACAGTAGGTTATGGGGATATGACCCCGAAGACGTATATTGGGATGTTTGTCGGCGCTCTGTGTGCCCTCGCGGGTGTACTAACGATTGCCCTTCCTGTCCCTGTCATCGTCTCCAATTTCGCCATGTACTATTCTCACACGCAGGTAAGGAGACGACAATTTTAATTACTAAATTCTCCACCAAAATTATTCCTTTTTACTCTAACAATAACCGTAAAATTTAATGGAACTGCGGTAAACGGTAAATAATACGAGATGAATATTCCAAACCGGTAATTAGTTACTCCCATGTTTTAAAAATAATTATCCATTAAGAACAACCCACAATTTTCAACCATTCCATTATTATTATATCCCCCAGTGGTATATAATTATATATAGATTTGTATAAAAAAACGCGAGCATACGGTTTGTAAAGTCAGTGGAAAAACTATTTCACCGTTTTTGGGTTTTGAGGTTGAGTATTTTTTTTAGCTTGGTTGTGAGTAAGGTGAAAAGTATTATGTCACTTGATAATAATAGCAAAAGGAAAGTTGGAGCTTCTACAGGAGAATTTTCCAGGAAAGGTTTTTATACGCCAGCATACATAGGATGAGTTCAAATAAACTATGTCGGTTGAGAAGACATCCTGGCGAAAGTTGTTTGCGAACAATAAACACAAAAGGACTCCCATTTACGTGAAATTACATGGTGGATGCGGCCGTAATAAGGAATTTGGCTATTTTTTCTCCAAAGCTCTTCTCTACTATAGTAGAGAGCTCACATAATAAATCAATTTTATTGTAAGAAAAATAAAATTGAGTTTCTATTAAGCCCCTCTGCAAAGAAAAAAGTTTCAGGTTTAGTATAATCGGAACAGGCAGTAGCTATTACAAGAGGAAGAAAATTATGCTCGAATCCTTTACACGTAAACTACTTTCTTGCATGCTTTAAGGCAAACATTAGCTGGCAATAATGAGTGTAATATAATTATTCTCAGTACAATGAAAAAATTGTTCGAGGGGAAGTGACAATGACAATAGTTTTTCTAATGAGTGTAAAAATGGGAGAAAGTAAAAGTTTGGAAAACTTTTTTTTGATTATTCCAACTTGCACTCATAATGGAATATATATGCTGATTGAAAATTATCTACTGCAAATAATCAGAGAGAGCTTTTCTAAACTCATAAAAGCCATACCTGGATTTAAGTTCCAGGTGAAAGTGGAGAAAGTCTGATTATAAAAGTTTTTTAATTTTTTTTAGGCGAGAGCCAAACTTCCAAAGAAGAGGCGACGCGTACTTCCTGTCGAAACTGTGAGGCCGCCACATCATCCCGGAGTGCCTCCGGTTATGGGCTCTGGTGGTGCAGGCCTTCCCCCTGCCCGAAGAATGAACGCTATTAAGCAAAATAATCCTACGAAAGATCTTCTATCAACTCCTAAAATGGGTATGTAATAAAAACAATCTTTTTTAAGCTAGATAATGTGAAATTTCAATAAAAGGAAGACATTGATCGAGAAAAGTTTTTAATATGATGATATATAATAGCCTTGCAATTGCATATAATTTTTCTCTATATATGACCCACTACAAGAAACAAACTAAAATACTACTAAATATATGCATTTGTGTTTTATCATTGACAAATTATTTTTGTACACACTAATGAATGCATTGAATGAGTCTGTTCCTTTTTAACTGACACTATTTATATGTGCCACTACTTCTTCAACTTTGCCTTTTCTACTAATGAACTTTTTTCCGAGATACTTGATTTCTATTTTATATATGACATGAGGTTTTTTCAAAGCTTGTTTCTCAGCAAGTCCTCCACATCAAAGTTTTTTTTTAAAAACTCGTCACAGAGATGCTATATAATAGAAACTGCTTTCCCCAAAGTTATGCGGAGCAAATGGAGTTTTTGATGAAAAAGTCTGCATTTTATTGAAATTGTTATGGATCAACTTGAAGGTTCCATTAAATGCAGTTAATTTTTTATTACCTAAAAAAAGACTCGTTTCCACTTAAAAAGAGAAAAACATGTCAGTTTTTCCTCCGTTTTATTACACTTTTCTAGCCTGTATAAAAATCATTTAAAATTAATGTTCGAAAACTAAAGCGAGACTTGTTTTCTTTCTGACAATTAACAAACTCCAATAAAGCAATGAAAAAAGCGTGGAATCGTGCTCAGGACCGTCAGGGAGGACAGAACAACGCCTAATTACTCTTTTCTCCAGCAATATACACACAAACTTTCCCCTTGAAAAAATTCTCTCTTTCTAAATTATTGCTTTGCCGGGCAAAGGTATTCTCTCTCTCCTATTGAATCAATGTCAATGTTCAGTGTTTTGTCCCGTCTCTCTCTATATATATTTCTCTTATAGTATTGTGATTTTTATCAGTATGAAAATCTCTTATCAATGTACGTGATTTCCATAATTGTTTGTGACAAGTTCAATGTTTATGATCCCCTGCGTTTTTATATCGTTTTTTCATAAATGTCCATTTAATTTCGTAATTATGTGTCCTCAAGGTCATCTTATTAGTTTGTGGCAGAACATGGCACACAAAAAGTTGATAACATTCAGGGTCTACATTTACATACATTCAGTTTTTAGATAACATTCGTAATTACTTAAACACCAATAGGAACTAAAAAAATGACTAAATAAAAACAGAAACAATTTCATTCCGCGACACAATAACCTCCAAACAAGTTACTGACCTTCCTTGTAATCTCTGAGAGTTAATGACTATAAAAAGACAAAAAATTACTGAAAATTATAACGTTTCTCATAGACTCGACGTTATTCTAACCAAATAGTTTCTCTCTCATGTGTGAACAAGTATATGAGAAGCAATTAATTACTGTCGATGTTGTACACTCTTGAACTATAGGTTTACCGTATTTGTATTACGTTTTGTCTTTTGTGTATTTTCTGTTTTGATAACAGCAGGGGCGTAACTTCTTTGGCAGCTTACGCTTTATCACTCTCACTTCCTCTTTATAAAAAACATTGGCGTTTGGAGTAAAGTTGGGTAGTGGGTTGGGAATTTGTTTTAAAATCCAGGGTACGTACGTGACATCAACTAAAATGCTTCTAAACTTACATAAGTAATTTGTACTTATGCAATTAGTTTATTATTTTTATACATGTGAACTAACTAGAGTGTCGCACTATTTGTAGTGAAACCTTCCGTTTTTGTGTTACGCCCCAGCAGTATTTGCAAAAGAGTAGAGTCAATTATTAACTCTGACATACTAATTGTTAGTTGTTGACTGTAACGTAGTTAGTTTGCTTTTATTGAGATAAGTGAAAGTCGTATTATTTGCCGAGAATGGGAGCGGCGATATTAATCGAAGTAAATGGCTTTTATCTCAGTTCTCATATTAGTTTGTGTGCTAAAGATAATCAATAATTTTATGCTTTGATCCCACCTCTTAATTATTATGTAGTGAAAGCATGTCTGTTTAACCATACTTACCTCCCCAATGTTACCTAATCATATAGCTTGTATTGTTCTATAAAAATTAATTAACCCAAAGTTCACTATAATTAATAATCATTTTCTCTTTCCAGTCGGCGTGCCCAACCCCGTTAATGGAATGGAGATGAAAGAAAAGTCATGAGTTTCTGTGATTTCCGTGATGAAGTACTGCTTCCTACTTGTTGATAACTTGCACTCTTTTGGGCACAAACTGTTGTGTGTTGCTCTTCTTATCTCTTTCTCAAAACTACAGAAAAAACTAAACAATTTTTTATGTAAAAATATATATTATATATTTAAGATATATTTACTCTGTAGTCTCTCAAAAGAAAAAAACTTAGTCCCTTTTTATGTCACTGGGTGTGTGTAGAATTAAATCTATATAAAAAAATCAACTCACTTTATAAGTTCTCTCTTCAAACAACTTCCGACTATTTACGAAAAAACTATCTATAAAGCCAGATAAGGTATTTGTAAGATGCAGTTGATCTGTGTAGGCTCTTGTACAAAAAGAGATGAAACAAAATATTTCATGGAGACCTTATTACTAGTGTTTACATATAAATCGCTATATTTAATATCAAATTACCGATAAGTATATGACTAGCTAATATTAATCACTATCTTGTTTTCTCTTCGATTTAGACTTATACCGGCTAAGAATAGGACAAGGTCGTGCTCAAAAGGTTTTGTTTCTGCGATAGTAATACAGATTATTCTAAGTTTATCTTCGGATTTTTATTGCCAATCCACTATGTTAAGACTACCCCCGGAAATGATAACAACTTCCCCTTAAGACAAACTTATGTGACTCCTGATAATAAATAATTTTCCTAGATTATTAGGCTAAACTACATAATCAATAAAGTTATAGGCCAGGGTGGAGTATATTATCACTTTTCGGAGAAAATTTAATATAAACTGACTTCAGCCAGGCAGGTGATGGGACGAAGGATAGAATAAACAATTACAAAAGATGATTACAGGCTCCTTCATGATTTATTTGGCCAAGCAATTTGGCTTCCCAATTGAATATTCTTTTCTGCTCAAATTTTGAATGATAATATTATCATTCTCCATTTAACAATCTATAGATTGAATATTTTTTTAAATTTTATTTTGTCGAAATGCCTCGAAAATTTGAGTTTGAAATGAAGTACGAGGGGAAAGCAATTTCAGAGGTTTTTTACCTCGAAAACTGGATAAGAAACGCCAGACTAACTAAAAGTTTAAATACTTGGCCATTTTAGACGAACCATCTTTTTCCCTACAAGACTGCAAAAACTAGAAATAAATTAAGTAAATGAACTCGGAGAAATCTGATTTCAAAATATGCATGAATTGGTGAAAAACAAAGTTTGATGAAAAATTATGAACGCTGTATGTTTAGCTGGCCGTAGTGTCCCTCCCTTAATTAGTAGTTCCAGAAAAGTGGCTATATTTTGAAGAGTACTATTCATAACATGTCTCAAAGCCATTGTTGGAACAGCAGCGTCCAACATTTTATTGGGGAGAGATGAGACAATTTTTTTTTCATTATCGACCTTTTAATTTCGAAGAAAGTGAAATAAAAGCAGAGCAAATGCATTAAAAGCCTAGCATTTCCATCCCATCGAAGCCTGACATTCCAATGAATAGCCCTGTTACAACCCCTAAGAATCTGTTGGCTTTGGTGAGATAAAACTGCACTTCATTAACGAAAGACATTAGGCCTTGGAAACGTTGAAAATGTGAATGAAATCATATTACCCCTAAAACAATCATTGAGGTTTATGATTCTTATAAACGACTCCTGCCCCTTGTAAAATGAATATCAGAGAACACAATTAGCAGGTCCACCACATTTATAATTGAAAGATTGATTTTAAAAAGCTGCGATTAGTTGGCCAAATAAACCATGAAGGAGCCTGTATTTTATATTATATGCGAATACATTGCATTTTTATGAAGGTTTACACAATTCCTATATCCGGAGAGTTATCAATTATGCGAGAAACGGAATTGAAAACAGGTCGGAAATCCTTTCTGTCAACACAAAATATAGGGACTGGAAACGAAGGAGAAATGTATTCTTTCTAGGGAGAAAATGTGAGATGAGATTATTCAAACAGATATTGGTGAGTTGATAACGAAATTTCTACTTTTTATGTCACACATGATGTTTTTGTAGGGAAAATAATCATTTCAATCTACAGCATAAATGCACAAATTTGTGCGTGGCCGTGAGAAATAATCATGTAGGAACTAAAAAATAATTGGTTTGTGTGGTAAAGTAAGCGTCTACTACTGCCTTCCCGTGTCAGAGAGGTTGGTTCCATTCCATATTTATATCAAGTTAGCTCAGCATTTTGAGAAATGGAGGATTTCCAAATGATTACAAACTACCCAAAAAACCCATGAAAACTTTGATTCAGGCTGTGTACAACGTGTTGGATTATATCTAAACCAAACCAGCCGAAGTTGCAAACCAGTTGATTTGAGCATTTCCAAAATTCGCAAAGTGAAAATAATGTGGTTAGACACAAACGCAGTGACCAGAATGGAAAGGTTCCAGAGTCAACCACTCTGGATGATGATGTTTTCCTTTTGAAAATTGAGAGCATATCTCCTCTTTCCACTCAATAAAACTGACACGGTAGGTGTTGAATATACCGAGTTCTAGTCGATCTATGAAATGCGTGTTCCTGACACATACAGCTTCTCAAAAGCCAATTATTTGCATAGGGAGAAGGCGGACTGAAAAGCGGTGAAGCAGTCAACCTTTCACTGTCTTTTCCTATTTGCTCATCTCAATCATTTCTGCTGGGGTACTTAAGGCCAAATTACGAATACGTGTTTAAAAACGCATCATTTCACTCCTATCCTAATTTCACGGCGACGAATTATTGCACAATCCTTTTCAATCATTCCAAGTAGAAAGGTAAGTGACGTGCGAATGTGCAAATGCCAGAAGCAATTGAAAGTTTAATTTTTCCAGTCTCAAGTCTGCTTATTTAAGTCCAGACTCTGTACTACAGAGAAGGATGTTGTAAAAACATGCAATTCATATAAATCATGGTTATATCAAACTCGATAACATTTCAATGACTCTTAACAAAATAAAAACAGTTTGGAACGCAGGGTGCCATTAAATAACCATTATTATGGGCTCGCCAACGGTGTTTCAAAAAGGGAAATGGACTATGATTTTGCGTCACCAATTTGGTTTACTCTACCCTTGGTAAACGAGAATTGTTTGTCCGTCTTCATTTTCCTGAGAATATGACTGTCAGCATCAAGTTACACAGCGCACCTCCTACCTGTTCAGAACAGGATGTTCTCATATTCCAATTTTTAACGAGTTACTTGGAATTGACTAGCGCAAATAATATATTTCCGAAACTGATTAACGCTTCTGAGCTTAAAATGCGCAACTTTCCAAATAGAAAGCAGCCTCTTTCATCTTCTTTTGATGTCAAAGCAAAGAAGGATTCTCTACAAGACAGTATCATCAAAGCCTTTTCCTCTTATATTTTGGAACAAAGACATTCTTTGAAAGAATCATACTTGTCAATAGAGCATAACTTATTTCATCATCCAAATTTTTGTCCTTTCCACAGACTTTTTTATAGTTAAGCTCGAAAATCCTATTAATTTAGAGGAGCAAAAATCTGGATTTTTGTGGGCATATTGAATACGGCAACTTTAGAGATGAGATTGATCAATTCACAAGTTAAGGAAATTTCTTGGAAAATGCAATCCAATTTATTCCATCCTGAATGGTAGTTATTTTTACCAATGAGTTTGATTAGGTTTCCGGATTTTTCTCTTACAAGTTACGCCATCATTTCCTACGTATATAAAAGGATAATTTGGATTAGTCTACGTATTGTGGATGGAATGGGAAAAGTTGAGTGGAAGTGAAGGACCAAAATATGATGTGTCCTTCTCCCACGCCTAAACTATTTACATAATCGTTTCCCTTTATTACAAGCACGGCCATATAAGTTTATTGTGTAAAGGCAAAAAATAGAATTTGGAGTGGGACATGAATGACGAGAGACGAACAACAGCTCAAATTAATAGAGGCTTAGACACGCGTCTATAGCTTTGATCCAGAACTGACCAAATAACCGAGTAGAAATGTAGTCAGCAAGTTTGCGTCAGAAGTTCTAAATTTTATTTGGTTAAAAATAAGAAAGTCTGCAAATACTTATTTGTGACTAAAAAAATTCAAAGAATTACACACTCCAAACTGTAGAAGAAGGTGGAAAATTTTACTCAATAGAAAACAAGTTGAACGGAGAAAGTGAGGAAACGAGTCGGGATGATTGAATATAAAAATTGTCAAAAGGTTGACGCCAATCTGCAAATCTTATTTCCGCTTTTAGAATGCCAGCCGATTTACATCCGCTTTTGAATACAATAGTTGATGTGAATATGGCAAAGTAAACTTTATCCTTTGATGACATTATGATATGAAGTTGATGAATGACTCGGTTGCCAACCGACGGTTGGATAAAAATAGGCAAAGCCTTTGCCATAAAGACGAGGAATAGTTTAGATAGATGACATGATGCAAACCTTGCAGTCTCATTGATCACAATTATTTGTTTTGAGAATAAACTTCTATAAATATTTTGATAAAGTAAATAATTTTTCTTTTAAAAACATACCTTGTTCAGTGTTCCAAATAAATGTTAAGCCAAAATATTCAAGCTAAAATTGGCACAAAAACACGACAATAAAGACAAGAGGACTGGTGAAAATTCTTTTAAAAAATTCCACATGCAGTATTCCTCTCAAGAGTAATCTCTTTTCATCTCAATCTGGTTTCTTGCTTAAGAGCTCTATAATTCCATACCACCTTCACACCAGTTCACGTCTACAACTGGTGAAGCTTCATGAGCAAACCAGTTCATCTTATGGGGTGGAGAGAGGAGAAAGAAAGTGAAAGTAACTTAAAGGATTTCACTCGCAAAAAAATAGCATATGCAATTGAAAACTCCCCGAGTGCTACCTAGATGAACTGTGGCGTGAACACGCATGAAATAAGGATATTCTCATATTTCTCAACTTTCACCCGAAAGCTTGTTAATGCATGCCCATGAATAACAAAGTATCTTCTTTGAGATAAAATGGAAAGCACTTCTTATCACGTTTCTTCCCATTATTAGCCTTTCAATCTCATACTCAAAATTTTTTCACTGTCATCTTTTATCTTTAATCTTTTATCCAGCAAGTAATTTGAAATTACTAATTTCATCGCCAAATTAAACGAGTGGGTTCCGTCATAATTTCATCGAGTATTTTTTCCATGGGTTATTTACTATTTCTGTTTGTATGACAATTTTCATGTATTTTGGTAAAGGGGACAAAATAATCAATTGTTATGTGTTTCAATCCGTGCTATGTAATGATTCATCATTTATGTGATTTATTTCCTCGTCCGCTTTTCAATGACGAATGGAATTTATTAGTTCATGCTAAAGGATTGAAAACTAATTTATCTGTTGATTTTGGGATTAGAATAAAAGCTTCAAAAATGAACTCACCATTTCCACTCTGTAATTCAATATGATAAGCGAAAAAATTACACGTGTGATAAAGGCAATTTATGTATTTATATCTATTGAATAAGCATTCAGTAAGCAATTAAACTGCTTATCTCTCAGGAAAGAGTATGTTGATAATTTGTCATTATTTGCATTACAAGTGGCCCATTGTAACCTCTCATTTTGTATTCCGTTCAACACATAAACTATTAACTTCGATTAGTCGCTAAAATTGTAACTGTAAAAAATTCATTAAATTTTTGAAACATGTCTGGTCCAACCGTTGAAGTACCAAATTACTTGTTGTGCCCAATCTGTTTCGAGGTTCCATTAGACAAAGTGTTCCAATGCGAAGAAGGGCACGCGTTATGTGAAACGTGCTATGGCAAACTTAGCGAGTGTCCTCAATGTAAAGTGAAGCTAACAAAGAAAAAGGTCATCCGCAACAGAATCGCAGAGCAAATGTTGGAAACCTATAGATGTCATTATCGAGCACTTGGGTGCATTGAATTAGTTGACCCAAAGACCCGTGATGAGCATCAAAAGAGTTGCTTTTACAATGAACAAAAGTATTAATTTTATAAAATTTATAAATACCTTTTGGCTAAATTAATTAATTTTCTTGTAAACATTCAGGTACGGCAATTTGCTCAATATTTGCGAGGAATTCGGAGTAACCGATTGCCCCTTTAAGATGAACAAGCAGAATGTCACTGAGGGCTTAGATCATCTGGTGTCGGAGCATTCCATTTTTGTTACAGAATTAAAATTAATATTGAATTTTGAAGACATTCAGAAGATGATATTTGATGCAAAGGAGTTTGGGTTGACTTATTCTAATCAGCCATGCATCTTGACCAGGAGGGAGCAAGAGAAAAGCTATTATGTTATCATCAAGACGACTTTGAGAAACGAGCGTGATGGAACATTTTCCTTATCATTAACTCCTCTTACTTTCCCGTACTCAAAAAAACCTACAAAGCAAGTATTAGTTGAATTTTCTCTCGTAAATTCTGATTGGGAGGAGGAAGATGAATTAGGTGGGAGCATGACTCCAAACAAAGGGGTTGCTGACATAACTAAAAAGTTTGTGCTGTTTTTCAATGAAAGTAAAATTCCACAAAATCTTGCAGTCCTAATTAACCTGCAAAGTGTCAGCAACCCACCGATTAACGAAGAAAAAGATGTCCCGAAAGAAGCTATTTTGAATTTATCCATTTCGGATTTTGTTTTAACAACAGATTTACGAGTAAGTCAGAAATAAACACTTTGCAAATTAAGTTGAGGAAAACTTTATATAAATTATGAATTAATGTAAGGTTATCTCCCAATTGAAGGCTTCGCAGAAGGAAGTTTCTGTGGAAGAAAAATGTCTTGATGCTACATTTCTTGATGGTTATTTGAATCACAATTTGTCATCCATAAAGCAATGGTATAAGATTGAATATAAAAGTAAATCAGCTTTAATTTAAAGGCAGGACCTATGAAGCCTCGGGAGACATCGCGCAAGTCAAAGATTACGAGAAATTTATGCTGAAAGTTGGTAAGCATCTGAAATAGTTTGCAAATAAGGAACAAATTGTAATTATAGACATGGTAACCATAGGGAATGGGCATATTCCGAACATAATGGCCAGCTACTGGGTAAGGAATCTTAAATCAAAATCGTTTCGAATTTAAAAGAACAAATTGATAAGTAAATTTCCAATCATAGAAAAAACTTGGAGAAAGAGAGCAGATGGAGTATGCATGCAAACCAATCGGACGCCGTCAGGACAAGCCCATTTTGTTTACCCATTAGGACAAGAGAATCATTACACAATCCTTGGCAAACGTTTATCAAAGGTAAAATAATTTTTATAATTTTTGAAAATCTAAACCATAATTTAAAGCTAGTAAAGATCCTAATAACGTTTATTACCCCCTGATAGTCTGTAGTAGAAATTGAAGGCAATAAACTAGTCCACCGCATGGAAATTGAAAAACCGCTGCAACATGTGCTGATCTCAATGGAATTTAAGGATAATGATAACTTGATGTTGGCAACTTTTCGCTGTGATGAAGCCCAAGCGATTTTAACTTACAATAGATTATTATAATAAAATTTATATGGATATTTGTATATGAATTAAGTTTATAAATTTTAATCATTATCGTTTCCATTCTTTCTATTTCATCTCTCTGAAACCAGTTCGACAATTTTTACAAGATGTAAAACGGAATAAGTAGAAAGCGAGTGAAAGTGAAAGGATTTCACTCTTTTTTCCATTACATACCAAACGGCATATGCAACGCGAAAATGATCTTAGGTTCTAGCCCAGTGCGTCCCAGATGAACTGTGTTATGGAGTGGTTTAGTATGGCACTGCATGAAATGAGAACATTTTTGTATTTCTTCACTTTCACTCAAGCTTCTTTTAAGAAGTGCATGTCCATGCATAACAAAGTACCTTCTTTAAGATGAAAAACACTTCTCATCTCCTTTCTTTACAGTATTACCCACTATCCACTCACCATTCTCTATTCAATTTGCTCATACGCATTCCAATTTTGCAATTTTTCGGCTTCCTCCATCTCCTCCGTCAAGCAACTTGACTTTAGCTATTTTCGTTTTAGGATCTCATCCTATCTCATGCATAAATTATGTTCTTATTCAATTATTATAAGTGGATGATTTGCCAGCCTAGCCACCAGCTATTAATTGCTATGCTTAACCTTACTTGTCTTTTTGGTAACCAAATAAATTTTTTCTCACACATTCCATTAACGAAGAAGTTTCTAGGAAGTAAATTGCTTTTGCTCATCAACACTGATGATCTCGGCTTTGAAGTGCCTGCTGAAATGATGAAAGATGAAACACATTTCAGATTGCAAATTTTCGCTAGCCCATTTATCTTTTGATCCCGTAAATATTTATTTTTTGCTTTTTCTGCAAAATAACAAGGATTCTACACAATAAATCTTCCCAAAATGGATTTTTCCCGATAAAAAATATACGGGAATTCTGAATCAGCGATAAAGCAGATGTTGTTCATTGTTTACCTAAACAATTTTGTTTATTTTGCATGAGAAGCAATTTATCTATAGC
>JAHZMU010001505.1:0-27841 GCA_027743725.1 Rambutsinella grinnellia
CACAAATCAGTGAAGTGCTAGAGCAGTTCTTGAAGAACCTTCCGCAGTTTTCTTATGCCCTTTATATTGGAGGGACTTCCGTGCAAGATGATATCGACAAGTTTAACGACTCCGGAGCTAATATCATTATAGCAACGCCGGGGAGGCTGGAGGACCTGTTGTTGCATAGGGAGGGATCGAATTTGCCATTGGCTTTGAAATATTTAGTAAGAATAAAATGAGTTACAAGTAGACAAAGAAGAAGGCAAATTAAAATGATCTTGATTAATAATTTAGGAGGTTTTGATTCTTGACGAAGCCGACTGTCTCCTAAGTCTGGGATTCGAAAAAGCTCTTAACTCAATCCTTCAAATGCTTCCCAAGCAACGTCGTACCGGCCTGTTTTCAGCTACACAAACTACAGAAGTTCTAAAGTTGATAAGAGCTGGTCTTCGCAATCCTGTTTCTGTTGTAGTTCGAGATAAGAACCAACTTACACGGATGCCTGCCTCTTTGGAAAACTTTTACTGGGTTGTGGAGCCACAGCAGAAGCTTCAGGCGCTGAGAGAATTTTTGAACAAGCATGGAAAGGAGAAAATATTAATCTTCTTTGCAACGTGTGCTTGCGTCGACTACTTTTCTTTATTGCTGAAAAGGTACGTTAAATTCAAGTTAATATCTACTTAATGAAGTGTCAACATATTGTAATAGTTTTTTTAATCTCTCTCACAGATTAACTAAACGAAGTATAGCAGCCCTCCATGGGAAAATGAAGGAGAAAGCACGCGTCGCTGTTTTTGAAAAGTTTCGCAATTCGCAGACGGGTAAGTTTATTTCATCTGCATTTGACTGATGTTAGCTCTCATTATGGATGTGATGCCACAAATTTCTTAATTATGTAGGCGTCTTATGGTAAATTCGCTCACAATAATAAAACTACATGTTGGATTTGGGAAGGTGTGATAAAATAATAACTGCTTTTGTTAATCCAGGTTCAACTAAATCCTGCTGACTTTCAAGATTGCCTTAAAACTGATCAGAGTGCCAAGTTACAAGGGGAAATCCAACAGTTTCAGTTGCAAGACAGGGCTGTGTATGACAAGGCTATTAGAGCGTTCGTTTCGTATTTCAAAGCATACTCCAAGTATGAATGTAGTTTAATCTTACGAATAAGAGGTAATTTGCTGTACTGTAATTGTACATTTGTGTAGATAGCTGGGGATATTGTGGCAGATAACTAATAACTTTAAATTTTAATTGTAGATCTCCAACTTGGCAAGCTTGCGTGCATGTATGGACTATTACGGTTTCCTAAGATCTCCGAACTTCGTGGAAAAGTACCTGACGACTTTGTTAACTACGAATGCGATCTAAATGATTTGAAGTATAGGTAAGTTGTTTGATGAGCAAATCGTTACAAAGCTTATTAAATAAGAAGCTCATACAATCGTAATTTGTAACGACATTTTTTGGGATTTATCTCTTTATAGAGACAAACAGAAGGAAGACAGCAGAAAGCGAAAACTCGAAACTTATCAAGAGACTGGGAGTTGGCCCGGAGCGAAAAAGGGTAATGCCCGGAAACTACCTGATAGTACACCATGGTCGAGGATAAGGGAGAAGAAAGCTAAAAAGCAGGAAAAGAAGACTTTGATTTCTGAGAAAAAGAAGAAAAAGAAAGAGTTGTCAGTGTCTGAAATAGCTTTAATCGAAAAGTCATTTTCTAAGGACGCATAAGCATCGTATAGCGAGAATGTTTTTGATAAGAGTTTATTGATATATTTTGTATAAAATATATATTGTGGTTTTCTATACGTACGCTGATAGTTTAATAATTTCACTGATTTTTAGGTATTTAACGTTACAATAAAAAAAAATATTTTGCAATCCACAATGTACAACTTAACTTTGTCTTGACAAGTGTTTTAATTTCTTCGTCAGTTTTAAATTTAATCGTGAAATTTGCATCCTTTCATAATACCTACTCATTTCATTAATTACAAGCAATAAAATTTGGCATTTTGTAGCCAACACCATTCCAATTTATGAAGCAGGCTAACGAATAAATGGTCTATCGCATCAGGGGCAAGCCGATAAAGTTCTGAATATTAATGAAATCTGAAATGGGTCATGGCGCCGCCGTGATATTCGCAAGTGACTGGGAGTTGACAAAATGAATGCCATATAATCTATATTACAAATTGTTCACTTTTCCTCCTTCACCCAAAGTCTTTCGGCATTGACCTGTGTACCGTTTTCGCGAATCATTTTTATATTCTTATACACATTTTTTACTGTTCGTGAAAAATGGAAAAATTGCATAATTGTCAATGACTATTTGTCAAACAAATTGGTTCGTCGGTGTCACACCGACGGTATGCATCGAACTTCCTTTTCTAACACTTTGACTTCCTGAGAACTTTTCTCGTCAAATTTTCCGACAGTAATTAGGGTTCATGTGGGATATTTTCATGACAGGAGTGTCAACTATCATCAGTGACCTCGCTCCCGTATCGGTTTCATGGAAGACCTTTTATATGAAAAACTTTCATTGAAAATGTGGAAATTGAAAGCTTATTTTTTGCTTTTTCGCGTGTAGCTTTAGAACGACGATCACTATTTTGTTTACTCAAACGTTATATTCAGAAGCAGAAGATTTTAGCAGCGTGATGACACGTGAATGTGAATAACTAAGAAACTGAGAGTGAATGATAAATAAAACTTAATAATTAATATATAGTTCTTTTATTAGCAATTTGAGTAGAAAAATAAAGTTACCAATTTACAATTAAGGTGAATTAAGGCGAGTTGACATTTAAATTAAATAAATTGTATCTCATATTTCCCCCACTCCCCCACTCCATAAGTTGCATTGCATTTGTACAATAAAGCTGAAAGAATGTATAACTAATTGAAGTCTGTCAAGAGATTATTAATAAAATTTACAAGGTTTGATGAATAAATTTCGTCGTTACCTTTTATTTTTTTTATCTAAATGCTTCTCATTTCCTTCTATGCAAATTCTACTAGAGAAAAATGCTATTTAGAATAGCTTCTAAATAATACTAATTTATTAAAATGTTTAATGTAAAAATGGAGAGCAATTGGTAGAAACGACAATTTAAGAAAGGGTTGGGTACATTTGACTGTGAACTTTCACCTTATTTTTAAGACATCTCACGTGATACGTCAAAACAGCTAAATTAAAGCTGTCATCTAGGACCAACTTCCAATTAGTTGATTTTTTTGCTATTCTATGTCATTCTAAAGAAAGCATTTGAGCACATCTTTGTTAAAATTAGACATTGCATGAGACTCACTGCGTGTTAACAAGTTAGCACGCATGCCTCCCCACTAACGTTCTAGTTTTCGACTTTTTGACTTGATTTTTTTCTCCTTTTCTGCTAACAATTTTAATATGATCTGTCTAGGAAATATCTTTGATTAATTTTTTCCCACTTTGATTTTGACTGAGTTGTTGGCTCACACGCGATGAAAAAATGTCACTGTTTTCCATATATTTCCGGTTTTCATTCAGTAAAGATCACTCTCGTTGAGAGTGGCTATGAAGATGTAATAATGAAATAGACAAATACACTTATTATTAGACAAATTAGTTATTGCAACTTTTAATTTAGATCTACTAACTTTTAGTCATTGCCAAAATCATAAATCTAAAAGTTTTCCTAAATGCATTAAACTAATTTTTATGCAAGAATGGAGCAAGTGCTGACGCACATGTAGATTTGCTCACATTTTTAAAGGTTAGACCTACTCATGCGTTTTAACACTGCCCTAAATTAATTCACTCTTAATGGCTTGAATTTCATTTTCATTCCACAATAAAAAAAATCCAATACGATCTTATATAATGCGATTATTTAAGGAAAATCTTTAATATCTGATAATCATTATCATTTTCCCCTTTTCCTTGAAATTATTTCCACATGACATTGCACCCAACTGTCTCTTATAAATGTGCAAGAATCTCGACACTTGTGATTTCAAGCTTCATAAATATATCAGTTGTGATGATCATATTACACCTTTTTATTGTCACGGGCCACCTTATTTGCAACACTTTTCGGGTTACGTAAGAACCCAGAAGTAGCAAACTTGTTGCAGTTACTGAACAATCCACAAAATTAAATCATGCAAAACTTTATTGTGTTACTCCTTTTCTGAATCATCATTTGCATTAACTTAGGTAGTCAGTGACTACTAGTTACATCCATTCATAAGCCTTCTTATTGCTCAGAGAATTAAATTGCAATAAATTTTGCATTTCGCTAATTAATGTGTAGATATTTGCAATATTAGTTGAATATCTGCTCATTAAATTTATTTCCAAATGGAACTGGTGAATATCTGCGTCCTTGCCCTTTAAGCCTTCAATGAAGTATTAACCTTTTTATAATGAAATTGCAAAAGTGCAAATGCAATATAACTTATGTAACAGCCGAGTTACAAGGAACTATTGGCTTTTAGCAATTAATTTATTTCCAACTTCGTCTCAAGCTTAGTGTGTTGCAGGAAATGACTAATAATTTCTCGAGCTGTACATAACCAACCCATTTTTATAGCGTGTTAGTACAAATCGTATACCAAGTTGCGTGTTGTTGTTCCGCAATGCAAGAAAAATGATTTTATTTGCGATTAATAGCAATTGATGGAGACCACACGATCTGCGGTAGATCGTATCATATCACATTTTTACAACCAAATAAAAATCACTGTACCGCATATGATACATGGGAGATTGGAGGTAGATGGAAACCTTAAATTATTGCGGTTGAAGATTCTCGCAATTTTATTATGTCACCTTAAATGTTTTTGGTTGATGCCAAAAAGTAGGAGAAATTTGCACATTTTTATTTATTGAAATATCCACGTTAATTAGGTTAAAACTTATGATAAGAATGAAATACTAATTATCATGTAATTTTGGGGAAACTGAGAAACCAAATCGAACTATCAAAAATGACATTCTCCTTTTACGAGAACCACCCAATTGTTAACAAAATTAATCATGTCTGAAACGGATGGATAGACCATCGAACTAGTACTTAATTATGCTCTGAACCAATTTCCCCTTTTACTTTTTACCACTCATATTATTAATATTCAGGGATACTTGTGTTAAATTGTCATATCGTGACTTCTGTCATTACTCATGTCATGCTGTGATTTATTAAATCTTGTGATAAATTAGAATGAAGTAGCTTAAGGCTTCCAAGCTATGGGATAAAATTAATAAAAAATATTAGAAGGCTTGAACAGTTTGAAATAGTAGGTTTAGCTTTTTGGAACTATTCGCATGTTTGACAAGCATAAAAACATTTTTTTTACTAATGTTTATTCTACTTTTCGCAACGAACGCAAACCCAATGAATGACTGACCAATGACCCTTTCTCAATTTCATTTTGTGACGTTTTGGGTGTTGTCTTTTAAGCTGCCGGTGTGGTGCATATAGTTTTAGAGATATGCATTTCGTTAAATTCTTCAATTGATTGGTTTTATTTAGAGTAAAAGTCATGTCCACTCTTTTTTCTCCTGTTTGGGAACGTCCCTCTGTTACCTAACAAGTTGTCAATCGTCAAGATAACTTTATTGAGTTGGTCTAGATTTGCTGGTAGGTAAAAAATTAAATGGATTTGCGCATAAAATTTAGCAGAATCGATCGATCACTTTTGATCAAGCTATTAGCTAAATGGAGCAGTTAGCTAGTGACATTTTTGACTCCAGTTAAGCTAATTGATGAGATTTTAGCTAGACAATCCCAAGCGCATAATTTACTATATTTTAAATAATAATCGCCAAAAGAGGAAATGCTGGCAATATCCTTCAGCCGTCTTAAAATTATGTAAAATTATTTTCGCACATCTTCAGAATACTAAAATGGGTTTTACACATTTCTTCATCGCTGATCATTCAGCTCTTTGCTATCTTTAAGCTATAATTTTGCTCTACCTCGGAATGAAATAATCTATCTTAAGCTTTAGAAATGAAAAGGTTAATCATTTATAAAAGGCAAACAGTACAAGAATTTAATGCGTAATCATCAACGAAATATAGCTCCTGTACCTCTCCCCCTGATAATCATGACGTTATGCAAGTGACTCGGAATTGCACAAGTTGAATTGGTAATTGTATAGTCCCTCTCTATTCCCTTCAAGAATAGCTTATTACAGAGTGGATTGGATTTGGTAAATCTTTTTCTATCAATGATTACCATGTTAATGGTCATTTAGGCATAGCTTTTTATTAAGCTTTGGCAAACAATAACGTAAACGATTTGCATTAAATGTAAATGCAATAAGGTTCATAGTTCATTGTTGAGAGAGACAAACACTTCTACTAACTTATTCTCTTCAAGTGACTCAACTGCATCCTGAATCCTGAAATGCATCCCAATCATTTCCAAGCGGAGCATTCTCATCATTCATAATCATCATAAGACTAATATTTTTACGATGGTTAACCACAAAAACGAGACAATTAATTAAAAATATTTGTAGTCTCGCCTTGTCTATCGAGAACGTAGTTCCTTTTTCATTTGTCACATATTAGGTGTTTGATTAATCGTAACAATTACATAAAATATGTTGGAGCAAACGGGTCACATTTATTTACATGTTGATTTTTTTTAGAAAAAAAATGCATTTTTATTAGAAATTATGCTTTACAGCAAATGACAACGTCATGTTATAATGAATTGTAAGTTTTTTGTGATTGTAGAAAAAAGTTTAAAAAATCAAAAAGCCTTTTTATGAATCGACATCAAAGACACGATTTCCCATTTAAAGATGGAATCGTAATGAAATCAGTTGTGATTAATTATGTATGAGAGTTGAAATGAAAGTAGATAATTTTTAGGGAATCAGTGTAATAGCATGCGTATAAAAATTATCTCATATTTTTCCTCTCTCTCTCTAAACGTTTTCTTTGGAAGTAGACAATTTTTTTATCAATCGCATTCTACTCCAAATATTAAAGCTATTTCACAAAGTGTGACTGACAATCGCTAATAAATTCTGTATTTTTTGCTAAAGCATATAAAAATTTTAAGGAGGTTACCATTTATGAATTACCAATCGATTTCGTTAGTATGATTTTTTAAATATTTCAAAAAATTAATACAACTCCCACTGTAAGCGAAATGAATATAAAACAAATAGTTTTTCCTCTCCTTCTAGCTCACATCGTTTTTTCTAGCTTGGCAAAAATTGTAAGCGTGGCAAAGCTACTTGTCTATCAAAAGTTAAATGGGGTTTGCTTCGGCAAATATTCCAAAAAGACTTGCGTTATGGCCTGGCATGTGCTACACACTTGCAAAAAAATCTAGATTAAAAAGCTGGACTACCTTCTCATGAGACCGGCGTCTATTGTCAAAACTTGCATTTCTCTTTTTGACAAAAGCATTATTCTTTTTTCACTCAATTTGATATACATTTTTAATAACTGAATCTTATCAAAAGAAGTGCAGCCGTTTCGCAACACTTGTTAGGCAATTGGTTTGTATAGTGACGTGTGATCTAGAATGAGTTAAGGTCGGCCGACCAATGACCAAAACTCATTTTAGGAACAGAAGTAAACAGACAGGTAATGAGATGACAAACTATTGACGTTCTTATTTCTCCTATGACCGTGATATTGCAAAACCAATAAAAATAAAATAATTATATCAATTCTCTGAAGCTAAAGCCAATTTTAAGTTTCTTGCCCAAGACCTAAATAATCACGAGGATCCCATACCTAAATAGTGTTAAATGAGTATGTTATGACTCTAAAGAAAAAATATAAAATCCATAAATGAACTATAACAGGTTCTTTTCAATCCCATTTAATTCCATATCAACAATTCACCAACATTGTCCTCAACTTGTAAATAGCACATGTTTCAAAACTAATTCCAAAAAAAATTACATGCCATTTGAAATTGTAACAATTCCATTAGTCCATTAACAAAATTAACATAGCTATTATGTACATGTTGAGCATAGACAAGTTGGCGAGTGAGAATTTGTGAAGACGTTTTGAAAATTCGCTTTTATGTAATCTAATAACAGGGAACAAAACAATCGTGCAACTTGTTAAAATCCACGGGTTGTTCTATTATTTTGGCAGTTTTTCGTTGTAATCATGTCTCACGACGTTGTAAAATTGGGTGATTTTTTCTAGTAAAAAATATCTTACTGATTTTTTCCAACCACTGATTGTTATTTTATGCCCAATTGGAAATTATTAATTACCAAATTGGTGTGTAAAATGATTGATGTGTTTGTCAAAAATAAAATATTTCCTGACAATTTTTCACTTTCAGTTAAGATAAATAATTTTAATTTTTTCTCTCGCATAAATAATTGCTTTAAATAAGATCTACCTAAATATTTACATAATATTTCATCTAATTGGTCATTTAACTTATGCTAACCGTCATCAACTATAATGGCACAATCATTTGGTCATATAATCAAGTGGATAATCGATCTCCGCGTGCCGTCAATGTGCTCTGCAAAAGAATTAACTAGAAATGAACTATTTTTTACAGACATGACAATATCGCAACTATCCTCCCTCATCCCCATCAGGATCATTAGCGTTATCACGTATTGATTTCTGCCACAGTTATATAGCTTATGTGGCATGTTAGATTGATTGGATTTTCAATTTTCATACATTCGTTACTTATCACAGTGAGCGGCTGCGCTTTTTTGTGATGTGTCAATTTTTTTAACTAGTAAAAACGTAATGAATCATTCTAAATTAGGACAGAGCAAAGTTGTTTGTCAAATCGTTAAAAATGTGTCATTAAAATTTGCTACTTAATGAGTCATTTTACGATTTTTTTTTCCAGGATTAAAGTCAACCCATTAATGCAGTAGTCGAGCTATAAATAAAACTAGCTGCAGAGCCAACTTTTAGTTACCCAGGTAGGGTCAAATTTATTATTTGGGATAGGTCTTCCTTGGCAATGTGAGCAAACAAGTAGCAAACTTGTAAGCTTACACGTCCACCCATATTCCTTCACACTGTCGTTGTTAACTATGCGTTTAGCAAGGATAATGTAATAATTGTAATAATTACGCAATACGACTCGATTTTCCTCCAAAAAATGTTGAGGAAAAAATCAAATCATTTTAAAGTTAATGAACTTTAGAGTAGTGCTGGTTATATTCCGAAATGTATGAGATTTGCTTTGTTGCCCTTCAAAGCATTTTGCCGAGTTCAATACAACTTGCCAGGTCACCTCCAACCGGTCAATACTCGTATTGGGCAATTAGAAAGATAATAGCTTGCACTCTACTTTTTGACTCAATAATTCGGGGAGAATGAAAGTATTATCGCTCTTATTTCAGCTGAATGTCAGAATGGATTATGAATCAATATTAAAAATTTCTTTCATTATCCTTAAAATTGCGATAATTAGCAGTCCATTCAGCAACCTTAGTTTCCTAACCTAAATGTTTGACATGGCTTTTACTCTCACACTTTGACCTTTCACCTGTTGCTATAATTCCTTTTGTTTTTGCATAGCTTGTCACATTCTCGAAAAAAACATTGTTAGTAAATTCCTCTAAAAGGCTTTCATAATAAGTCTTTTTTTGCTACAAAGAAAGGAGAAAATTGGGAGAGGAAGGACGTGAGCAAGTTGCAAATGGATTGGGAATGAATTACATAAAAAAAACTAATGACATATTGAGATTAATTGCTGTAAATATTAGGTTATATAAAAACAATCTGAAATTAATCATTTGTCATAAAAATATTGGGAAAAGTCGTTTAGTAGATTTCAAAATTAAAAGGCATTATCGAAAAAATTCATGGGGCTTAATGAACCGTAATGATTTGCTAATCAGAGTTTCATCTTTTTCTTAAATAAATATAATTAAAATTAGAGTCAATCAACTAGAGAAACACGAGCTCTTGCTAATTTTAGCAGTATCCATCAACGTTTAAAATATTTAGTGCTCAAAAGCATCATCATTCAAGAAATCAATTATGACTTGTATCAAAGTTAAAAATTGCTAAGGATATCCTGATCAGGCTAAATGGTACCTGATACTATATTAATTTATATTAAAAATACATCACTTAACAAATGAATTGACTGTGTAGTAATTTTTGCTACTATAAATTTTTGATTCATTAATAGCATTTGCGAAAAATTATACGTTCATTGAGAATAATTCGAAAAATTCGTTTGTGAGAATTCAAATCTTTAATTTGGGGAGAATGTAACGGTGCAGTTGCCACGCAAAGTTCAATGATCAGCTTGCGATTAATTGCAATTGAGAATTAATATGTTCAGGAACTGAATTGAAAATTAGAGATAAAAGTATGTATAAATTCTAATTTCAACAGCAATAAACTTATCTAATTCATCTTCATTCTTGAGAATAATTGCCGGATTCCTAATTGTAATAAGAACTGTTTAAAACTTTAGTGAAATGAAATCACTAATAAGCAGTTATTTTAATGCATTTACCTCCACTGCATTCTTTCAAGTGATGCACTTACTATTAAATGTTTATAGGGAAGGCCCTTTGGCAAAGGTTCCTCTTTGGAGCATTATCATGCGCCTCAACCTGAACATCCCTGCTTGCCATAGCCTTACCATTTAGCTTGGATAGTCTCAGGAAGACAAAAAGCTTTCATTTCATCCTTGACGCTATTTATTTAACTCTTTTCTAAATATTAAAATATCAATTAAATTCTGCTATTAATTTTAATTTCTTATCGGTGACATCTAAATCGTTTTATTATTAGCTGACGGTCAAATGGGTTTACTTTTACTTGAACTCTGTCCCACAAAAGATGTCATAACAAATTTGAATTTAAAATTTCTTAGTTTGTCAACGCCACCTCTGAATAATTGACCAATTAACAATTTAAATCAACTGCAGCAGCTGCTTTTTCAGTTTCCTTCTCAATTCTTTTCTAATTATGCCTTGAACTCCTTTCTTTAAAAAAAAAAGTTTGGAATACCATAATAATTTCCTAATAACCATTTTATCATAAAAACGCCATTGTTTTCGGAGCACCTTCGCATTCCATATTTCTACTCGGTCTAACCCCATTTCATTCATATTCCATCAAGAAATAATTTATTCTGGAGTTGAGTAAAAATGGACGAAAATTACGCCATATAACGGTGAGCATACAAAAAATCGCAAAAGACTAAACAAGGAAGGTGAACTCCCTTCCCATTTCATCATTTATTTTGGGCAAGTGACCGGTCACTTGTGTAAATCTTGATTGTTATCTCCAAAAAATATTTTTAAAAGAAATTCATCAGAAACGCTGACACTTGTAAAAATGCGAGACGTGCGATGATAACAAAGTGCGACATATAATAATGAGGGTGGTCTCGAGGAGTCGGCAGTCTTTTTACAAAAATCCCATTTTTGTTGCTTCTCTTTACTACCCAAAAGGAGACACTTTTTATCAGTGTAATGACACCTTATGCTAATTTCAAAGAAAGATACATGATAAGCTTGCCATTCACACTGCTTATGTCATAACTTCATAATTTAGTATTGAACGTAATCAAATTTTTCAATCGTTTTGACAGCCATTTCGTGTCACCAAAAATGTGAAGTTTTTGAAAGAAGAGAAAAAAAAATGGAAAAAGTTGCGAATTAAGTTAGGCAGGTGAAAACAAAATGTATTATTTTTTATATCCAAAAGTGTGAAATCATAAACCGCCTAGTCATCTAATTGCTTCGTATGAAAGCACAAAACTTCTTAAGGTTCGTCGTGGGTGAGCCTCCTTTCGACATAATTAGTTCGTGCAAGCTTGTCAAAATAATTGCATATCACTAATCAGTTTTTAAACCGTTGTGGCGTTTTTACTCAAAATGAATTGTAAACAAGCGTAGCAACAAGTGTATTTTGTTTATAACTTATTTTGATCCTTAAGTCTACAACCGTGAACAAATAGTTTGACGTGAATCGCCAATCTTAATCTGATTTTTAAAATTAATTTTTTAACATATTTTTAATAAAGAATTGCTGTAAATGGTAAATAGAATGCTTTGCCCTTTTCTATCAGTGACAAAAATAGGAAAATGTGCTTATCTCAATCTTAAAAATATTTTAATCATTTGTATTTAAATGACTCTCCCGTTTATTTATTAATCTTAAAGTCGAATCATTTCTTGCATAACCTTTATTTGTTTCAAGTTCCAAAATAGTAACATAATTTCTTAATTGCGCAATAGAACCCGATTACTTCACTGTTATTCAACCAGATCCGATTCACTTTAAAAATAGTTTTCCGTCAATTTTTTTTAAATTTAAAGATGATGACTAAAATGTTCCTAAATATTTCCCTTCTCTGTTCGCCTTTGGTAAACTGCAGTTACCTATTAAATTGCAGATCTCCCCGTATATCTAATAAATATTTGCATTTTGCACATTAAAAACTGCATAAGACTGCCTCGCTTTGCTCGAATGCATTAAGAATAGATATCAGCATTCCCTACATTTTGGCAGGTGTGGGCACCTATCTCATAGAAAGTGAAATGGAATAAGGGCTTAGGCAACTCGCAAGTAACAGGTGCATACGTTCGCTTACATAACGACAACCGGTCTATGCACCGCGTTCAGTTAGATAACCACATGCAACGTGTAGTTAGCCTGACAACATAAAAGTTAATCATAAATGCATGCAATATGATTCACACACAACTAATGTTTCCCTATTCCTTCACAGTTCTTCATACGATCTGGTATTATTTTAATGCAGTTGCGTGTGCACCACTTTGGCTCGATTGGAAAAACGTTTGATTGAAGTAAAAGGGGCCTTACCAAGAGTGGTCCTTAAAGCAAAAGCATGAATGAAGGCCATAGCCGTTATAACATAGAAAGTGGAGCTAACTTGGGTTTATTTGGGAAAGTCCTTACATCATAACTGCTCACATCAGACAGAGGTTTTTCATATTGCAGGCACTTGTACAACGTCTAGAGTTCGAAGTGGAGCTTCTCAGAGATAAGCTATGAGCAGCTTTGTTCATTCATTCATTGAGGGAGTTAGTCAGTCATTGTTTGTCACTTGGTCAGTTCACAATATCATATTTGCTCGTCGGAGAATTTGCGAGAGACGCCGATGGAAGAGATGATAAGTATGAAGTGATTGTTAACTTTTAAGTTGCGACATTAAGTAAAACAATTAACGAGTTTTTGCTAATCTACGTGTGCTTGGGGAAATTCGGGCAAGTGGAGGAATTATTTTCCTTAGAAAAATTGGATGTGTTTTCAGAAGAAAGTGGTGTTATTCAGATGCGAATAAATTCCAAAGTTTATCTATATCCGGTACTAAATCGTGATTTAATCGGTGTGCCTAAAAGTTTAGGTAGTGAAGTGTTTTCTCTAAATATACATTTGGATATTTAAAGTTAAAGTCTCAAGTTTCCGCATGACATTGTAAAACTGTGTGAGAATCAAAGGGTGGAACGAAATTTCCGGATAATTATTGGCACTGTCTCATCAAGTAAGTAAACTGCTTACTCAGAAATCATTCTAATATAAAATGAGTTTTTAAGCATCTTTAATCGTTACGTTATACTAAAAGCAAGAAAAGTGTTTATCCTTTTAACTCAAGCTTATATCATCCCTCAAGACATATTTTCCCCGTGTTAACCTCTTCAAATTACTAATTATCTAATTATTCCGCTGTTTGACGATCAGAAAGCAAAAAAAAACGCTCGGATATACTCGTCAGAAGCCCACGAGCATCAAATCAATTAATCTTCTCTGATCTCTCTACACATAAATAAATATTTTAATACCTTTCGGGCATCTCAGACGTGACTAGTTGCAATTGTCAAGAAAATGAATAGAGAGCTTCTGTACCTAATACCTCCTTAGAATAATGACTGTTTCAGTTTCATCTCCTGAAAACAGTCCTTAAATTAGGCATGGCTTTTATCACTCTATTTTATGCTTTTGTGAGTTGATTACAGCTCTAGCAAGTCAAGTCAGGTAACGGATCAAACGTGTTATTACTACAACTCCTTGACTTTGACATCGACCACAGCATTTCTGTTACTCTGGCCCTTCATATTTCGACGTGTGAAAGGGAAGTTTTTTTACTAAGTAGCAATTAGGAGAGCCTAAAACTGTTACGTATTTAAAAAGCTTATATAATTTTAAGTGCAATTCCGCTTGATAACGATGTAGGTAGCGAGTTGAAATCAAAATTTGAAATATTTCATATCAAGAGAAAAAAACTTTCGTTGGAAGTTGAACGAACCCAGGCGTACGAAAAGACCATAATTTTTGGGGAGAATATTCATGGCCAGAAAAACCACAAAAAAAACTTTTTTGATATGAAAATATATGCTGATGATTATGTAAAATAAGTTAATTCGAAAAATTTAACTTTACATCAAATCTTTAGACTTTCAACACTTCAATATTGAGTATAAAAAAGTAATTTAAATTCAGCCAAGAAGCTAAGATCCCGCTAGGATGAAACCAGTTGGGAAATGCAGAGATGTGTAGCAGATATTATGCAATTTCTGAAGTGGGCTTTGCTTCTGCCAACATTTTGGCTAATAACCTACCTCAAGGCCAACCACTTTTGGGTGGTCACATTCACTTTCTTTACTAAATGTCGGTCAATCTTTCACCCAATTTTGTATTAGGTGTTAACCGGAAGTTGACAAAGACAAAGCACACTTATGTTTAACCTTACAAAAATAGTTTAGAATGAAAGTAAATGTAATCTGATATATGATAGCTTTAAAGAAAATCCATTGTCTGTTTACTTTTGATTATTAGATAAGCTATTACAAATTACACAACTAGAATTAGATTATCCATTACATGCGCCATTATTATCGTCGTTAATTTAGGGATTTTTAGCAATCTTTCATCAGTCCTTGACTTTTCAGGTAAATAACCGGAGTGACTCCTTTTCCATCTCAAATCTCCTAGACAAAAAAAATCTAGAAACTCCATTTATTTTAAATTATCTCGATTCCACGAACCAATAACAATTACTATAATTATTCCAACTAAAAAAATTTATCTATAAAATAATTATCAGCATTATAATCTTTACTGAAAAGAATCTCTTCTTTTGTTCCAAATGGAAGTACAAAATAATTCGTTGGAATTGCCAATTTCTTCACATCCTTCGTAATACGCATTTGGACATTTTAGATAAAATAGTCTTATTATTGCCTAGTTAACTCTTCCTTTTAAATGGGAAGGATATCTTTCTTCACAAATATTGTTGATCTCATTTTATACGAATTGTGAAAATTTTTAGGAAGGAACGTGTCAAAACCCTTTATAAATTTTTTAGTTGTCGAAGATGGTGCAAAGTTTCTGACATGATGTAATCCTCTCTTGCATGTATAATGAATTGTATGAAAAAAAATGAAGGTTTGATGACGACTTTTCGCTACCTCTTATAAAGCCCTTAGGAAAACTCTACAGCCCCAGATAGTCCTTTGGGGTGATGAGAGCGTGGCGTGAGTCTTCTATAGGATCACTTTTTCTCTGACTTATTAATATTTTTTACTTCACGCAAGACGAATTACGCAGAGAGAAATACTTGCACAATATTCAATACTTTTTTTCTCAGAGTACAGATATTTAATATTTTTAAATGGGATAGCCAAAATATTTGATCGAAATGGAAGAAAAAGTACAATAGTGCCAATTCTGACTGTGAAGTGAAGTAGCCATCTTCACAGAGTAAATTATCATTAATGTAATCATTATGCAAAAATGGCCAAAAAAATAAACTTCTGTCCCAATCTATAATTATCATTAGGACTGAAAGGTGGTGGGGAAGATGCGCTTAAAGCCAAGAATAGAATTTTTGATTTTATAATGAAAGAATTTTTCTTCTCCTCCTCACTCTTCATTATTAGTTAATAATGTATTATTGAAGTGGACAAAGCCATTCCTGATTTTTCACCTACTTTTCCTTTTTGTTTGGAATAATGTCATGCAAATTTTTACTTTCGGGGATCACCTTTTTTTCTAGAAAGGGAAGCTCATTACTCATTAATGTCTCTAATCAATGAGTGTCCAATTAGCCTTTGTCCAAAATATTGAGAGGAAAAATCGACTCACTGAATTACGTGGGGATAGAAAAATATTTTATGAAAGTAATTAGCTTTAATTCTGACGTAGAATAGTAATCGAGCCGACGTAATAAAGAAGTTATTGATTTTTCTAGCTTTTGAAAATAAAAAATCCCATATTTTATACATTAGCATATCATCCCAATCAAAACTATTTTTTAATCAAAGAGAGGAAACGTTAATATTGGTGATTAATGAGGCTTCATTACAATTCCGTACGTGAGCTCTCAATATCGATATTTTTTTTTACAGAAGTTCGAATTAGATTTTGAACCCTGACATTTTCCTCCTCTTTCCCTCCTCTCATGTCATTTGAGAATATGAGTGATGAGGCTAAAAAGTTTTTAGCAGTTCCTAAATATTTTTCTCGAAAAAAATTATCAGCAATGCGTCAGTCGGTCTGCTTTGCATAGGATTATAGATGGTCATCTGAAATGAGTATAGGCACGTCTCCCATTACGCAATAAGACACCATTTGTTTGTTTGTAGACAGAACATTAGTTGGAAGAAAAAATTACGTTTTGAATACAGAGCCTTCTCAAATGTAGCAACAATTAACGGCTGGTCTATGGATGGTTAATTTTTTCTTAAATAATGTATGCAGCGGAGACTAATGGCATTATGCAATCTGATCTGTGAGCGTGTAGGTACTCGTTGACTTGACTCGTCTTTTATAAGCGACGTGTGTGTGTAAGGAAGGAAGAAGAAAAATTCGCGTATAAACAACCAATATGAATTGAATGGGATGACTGTGATCTGTGTGATGTGCATATGCGATTTTGATCTCTCGCCCTTCCTTCAATTAGTCAACAGAAAAGTGCAGTTGGGCACGTTTATAACTCCCAAACTATATGGTTGTTAGTATTGAGTCCAATTCTTGCCAAATATGTGTAGGAAGACGGAATACAGATAGTTCTGCCCTCATTAAGCATAAGGGCTTTATGGAGCTTTGAAGATTTTTAAAAATCAGTTCATGAAAGACTAAAAATATTATGGGATGATTATTGTGTGTAAGTTTGACATAAAAATTAACAAAACTCGTTTAAATAAGCTTATTTTGATTTGTTTGAAATTAATACTAGACTTGAGAGCTTTTGTTCTAGGAAGACAAGCGGATTGGCAGATGTCATGTATAGAAACGGTGATGATTGAATGGGTTGGTGTATACGATTAAAATTATTGCAGGTCTTTACATGCTTAATTTAAAGAGACCTTTTGTTAAGCCTTTATGAGGCACCTGCTTCGTCGTCCTTTGAGCAAGCTCTGAAATGTAACACCAGCACCAAATGTGGACTTTACTTACTTTCATAAGTGTATAATTGCGGCAGTGTTTTTGCTATATAGCATTTGTTTATTTTTGCATTCCGCACTGCTCAGCGAACAATGACTGCTTTTGAAAGAGCTTGTGTATAGGGGAAGGTGAAATGAAAAGTGAAATTTGCAATTAATGGTCATATAACAGTTATGAAATAGTAAAGTTAAGCCTGTTTTTAGGTAGGTTTTTTTCGTTGGATTTAAAGTGTTTGGCGAGAAGTGAAAAAAATAGGAAGAAAAATGATAAAATATATTTGAAAATGCATAGCAAGTCTTTAGCTTAGGATTTGGCAAAGGAAGTTGCATATTTTAGTAAGATCCTTATGGCATTTCTGATGATTCAGTTTTGATGATGAAATTTTTACGAGTGTATATTTTATAAAGTGAATTTAGTTTGACCTAGCAGGATCCTCTCTTGGGGGAAATACGCTGATTTTGTTTAGCATATCAATCAACATCAACCCAATTCACCTTGTTGGTAGAGTAAACTTGGATGGAGTGTATTGAAGTGGCACTTATGCAAGAGAAATGGGATGAGACAGAGGTGACGGTTGTCTTCTCATCTTCCTTTCATTTCACTCAATAATTCAGACATGAAGAAGTACGAATGACAAATTGCAATTAGGCTTATTATTTTATTGTTTCTTTAATTTGTACGACGTGCCATAATCTGTTCTACTTTAGGGAAAATAGTACAAAAAAAAGTTTTCTACTTTGTAGAAAAAATTGAATACATTTCTTTCAATCCTTTTCATCCCTTTTGAGAGATGAGCTGATGCAATGAGAGCGCAAAAGAGTTTTTTTTTATTTCATCAAAAAGATTTACTTAACCTGTTCCTCTCAAACAGAACGTCAAGTAGAAGTCTTTTATTTGTCATTAGCAAATAGAAAAAAACTGTAGGATGATGGCTATATTGCCATGTCAAACTTTATGGGGCTTACCACATCTTCGTAATATTTAGTGGTAAACATTTGTAATTACTGATTCTCTCATCAGCTTACCAGATTGACATGACCATTTTCTCGCTTTTCAGTTAAGATCATGTATGACTTGTAGTAAAAAATGAGCAAAATGCTTAGAAAACTGATGGATGTTTCTCGCTGTCACGTTATTATTACGAATGGGATGTTTGTAATTATTTTTTCTTAAATTTTACAAACAAATTGCGATACTTTAATGATTGAGTAGGTGTTTTTGAATGATTAACACCAGATTCAAAAGTTAATAGGCCATGCATTATTTATTGCGTGGATATAAATAATTTATTTAAATGCCCAAAATTCACTTCCGAAGAATCGATCAAGTAGTGTGTCTCTAATTGTACGGAATGTTGACAATTTCACTCCGGAAGTATTGGAAGAATTGTTTGTTAAAAGTCGACTTTGTCAACGTGAATAAAAAGTCTAAAGATTTCTATAAAATGAGCAAAATCTCATTAAAAGTTTAAACCATTTTAGCCCAAATTCAATACATATTTCATCACTTCCAATTTGGGGGATAATGGAGCCCTGCATGGAAGCCTTAATTAGGTAGTGTTTCTTTTAAAACTCAAAAGTAATTAAGGTATTGTGTAAATTTGCTTAAAGTTTTAAAACATTACTTTAGTTCAAGCTCAACTTGAGCAAAAGTGAGTTGTACGGAGTGGTACCCACTTAATTAAAGCAGAACCTTCAGTATTTAAAACCATTTTTCTTCTGCCTTTTCTCAGCGTCTTTGACAGACTGTTGACGTTTACCTCAAGTTAATCACAAGAGTAATTAGTATCTTGTGTTGGTTCTAATGTCATAATTATGTCATCACTAAACCCACTCGTTTCATGGTTGGATGAGCGTTTCATCAACGCTCATAATTGAGTGGGTGAATAAGGACGATTGCTTGAAATTGCTTGAAAAACATTTCAGATCCTACTTAAATGAATTGATTAGTAATCATTTGATGCCTTAACCAGCCCATTTCAGTACTTCAATTAATGAAATGACGTAGTTTTTCGATAACAAAAATAATTAAAATTTATACAACTCTGCACCTACCCCTATCCTGCTAGTTGACAAGTTGCTATCAATAAATAATGAAAAACTAATTACATTTCAAATTGACATTTCATCTAAATTCGAATTGTGCATCCGATGCCCTTTTACAAGTTATGCTGTTTTAATCGGTGAGATTGAAATAGGTCATACTCCCAAATTCATATCTACATGTACCTTTGAGTATCTCCTTCAAATAAAATATTTCAAACGACATCAAAGCCAACCAGGGCTAGAAATAAGGGCATATTAGTTCCTTCAATTTGGTGCGTGCTTTGCGCACACACCACCCCATGAAAACGCATGAAAATGAATGTTCACACTAATTTAATAATCAGATCAGTCATCTTCTCTAGTTATAGAGGAATTGTAGATGCTCCCTCATCAAAAAGGATATAGTTTTTAATGGTTGATGAAAAATACCTGATACATATTACGAAAAAAATTACATCATTTCTTATTACTCGCTTCCCATATCCTTACCGTTTGGCGTCAGGAGCCCTTTTTTATTTACGCCTTTGGGCCATTTCACATTTTACTACTGTGCATAGTATATAAATGCTGATAACTGATAAGATTTTCAAGAGTCTCGTGTACAAAACTCTTGATCTGTTTCTTCTCACAAGAAAGTAAGAAGCACATGTGCATGAAAAGACTTTAAGTTTGTGAGTCATGTTGGGAGAGAGCTCACACGAGTTCCTCTTAAGACAATTTGATAATACTCTTGTTTTTTTGAGAAAATTAATCTTGTCAGATAACCACTATGATGAATGGTAAATGGGTGTTGGTCCGCAGAATATAATTTTTGTGCAAAAATTATTACCAAACAAGAGTAATAAAGTATAATGGGAAAATTTGAGATGAGAAATTGCGGACAATGTTTCGAAGAAGATCCATTCAGAAGAATAAAAGTAGGTGAAATATTAGGAAGGAACTGGTTATTATAGAAATTGAAATTTGAAATAATTTATGAATGAATGCAATCTTTTCATTTGACCAATCTGGTTTAAATAAATAGGACAGGGCAAAATGCAGTTGCAAACTGCAACTTGCATGTGAATTTAAATTCATGGCTTATTGATAACTAAATAATATGGGTTCTGTCCTCCTTTAAGTCATCGTTGCCTGCAGTCGTAAATTGATACACTTTAACAATGGATTATGCAATGCTGATTAAAATGTTTGAAGAATTCGTTTCCTGTGAGGAATTTAAAGTAGATAAAATTCAGTTCAAAAGTCTGAGCATTTGAAATGAATGTGTTCGATTCGAGTTAAAGAGACTTTTCATGCGAGGCTTCAACAATAAAAGTTGTAGGAAAGTGGAGAAAAATTAGCCCAGTTTCTCACAACTTTGTGAAGGTCGATGGATTAAAGCCGCTTCCATATAGCTTTTCATTATCACTAGTTATAGGCTTTAGCTATTCATTTTATGACATTTGTGGGATTTATGTTGGCGGAATAATTGCAATTGGATAATTGTGGATTAAAGCAAGAATTAAGGGTGATACGATTTTCGCTAAAATTTGTAAAAATTTCCTTAATTAGTCCTTTAATTAATTAAAATAAATGGAATGGGTTATATAACATCAGAGTATTTTAGAATTGAATGGTTAGACAAGTATGCGGATGCTAATTGTGGTTTATGCACGTGAGACGAATGTAGTGTAAGGTCAGCGTTAAAAAATTGCTTATCTCATCTAGATTACTTTCAACTTTGATGAAAGTTGAGATTGAGATTTGCCTAATTTTTCTATAGTTCAAGTACAAAAGCTTTTGCTACGATTATCTAACACTAATTTCCCCTTCCTTTGAAAGTGTTAATTTAAGGGAGCTAAATCCATTTGTCTATTTAAGATACTGCTTCATACTCACTAAATTTTTATTGGGATTATGCAAGTTTCAAAGGACAATAGATTCTAACTGTTCGCTTCTGGGCTAACTGCTTGGACCATGCCTATCCACAAAGATAAAAGTTCTAACTTATGAAGAAAGAATGGAACTTTCCGATTCCGGTGAAATTATTGTGGATAGGAAGGGTCTTCTGGGCTTAATTGACGGTTGAAGACCGTTAAAATGGTCGCGTTGCTATGCATAATTTCTGCATCCAAGTAATTAGACCCAAAATTATACAGTTACAATCTATTGTCCTTTAAATGCTTGTTTAAGAAAAATGTGGGTTTGATTCTTAAACGTAATTGGTTATTTTATATAAAAGGGAATTTACGAGATTTCTTGGAAATTTTTTGTAAAGTTGTAAAGCAATTTGCTAGCTTTAATTACAATTATGAAATATAATGATGAGGTGATAGAAACACTGATTTTGGGCTACTTCTCAGAACGTGTAAGATGACGACAGAATTGATGAAAACTTTTTTGAAAGCTGATATTTCAATGATGACCTACACTTTTTGCTTGAACTATCATATTTTTCCTAAATGTACTCAGTGATTAAATAACAATTTGCATGCTTTCGACTATTGGCAAAGTTAGGGTCAACGAAGACATGACATGTTTCCTTCGCATTTATAAAATGTCAAAATCCCTATCTATGATCCACCATCCCTTCCTCTGATGATGGCAAGCCATCCAAAAATATGTTGGATTTGGCTTTGCAAATATTTTTGCACATAACATGTTCTACCTTCTCTTCACAATATTGACTAGTGATGGCTTCTTACGTAAAGATAATTACCCCTAAACTATGTCAAGTGACAAGTGTGTGAATTCATATCGGGAGAGTTTTTCTTCTCTCTCGTGTCCACCCTCACCATTTCTACTTCTGTCAATCTAGAAGTTCCTAGAGGAACGAACGAAAATGGTGACGTTTGTAATCATTTATGTGTATATAAGTTTTTGAATGAAAAACCACAACTTCTGTCATTCCTTTGTCAATATTGAGTCTCCACTCACAAAAATTGAAGTTATGTGAAAAACCATCTGACAATTATCTTCCCTTTCATTATTTTGATATGTCTCTGCATTTACTTTATGTTCCTTATGAGAAAGGAGTGAGCCCTTCTGTTCCACGAGAGTTGGAATACTTTATATAAAAAAAAATGAAGATGAACTGTACATTTAGTTTGAATTAAATGATTAAGCTAGTGCACGACACGATATAATTTCTTAGGATATACAACTGATGACTATAACCGTGGGAACCAAACGCCATCAATTCTGATAAGCAGTTGCTGAGCTCCACCTCATTATATAACCGCATTAGCGATTAGCCTAAACCGACATGTGAAAAGGGTATTGTGGGAGCTATTCATCTACTATTACACAAGTTGGACGTGACCCTGGCGAAAAATTGTTGTAAGGTCACGGGTCTCTCATCTTCACTATAAAAAAGGATGAGAAAATTATTTTCAGTTGGGTTCACTGTTCACAAAGACTAGATTAAATCTCTGCGACAATAATCGATAATACACTATTTATTTTAGCTTGAGCAAGAATAATAGCTTAAGCTTCCATTAATAATAGAGCAGTTAATGATTAAGTGTTCCTTGAAGTAATTTGAGTTTATTGCTTCCACTACCGCTAAATTAATGAGAATTTTTTGTCAATTCTCATGTCAAATGTCATACATAGCGTGTGCCTTTTTCTAAGATTAGGGCACACGTTATTGGATGATAAACATAATTTTCTGGAGACAATCATAAAATGAATGAAATGATTAGCTTTATAATAGGAGCTTCCTTGGAACTTGAGAGACATTATTTGAGATAAATATTATAAGTTTCAATTAAAGATGCCTAAATAAGTAATTTAACTTTTTATCAAATTTCAAGTCATATTTATGTAATATTAAATGAACAAATTTGGTCCTTGATTCTGCCATTGTCTTACCAAAAGTATTGCATAAAAGGTATTACGAGTTTTCAAAGGGTAAAATTTATATTGCTAAAATATCCAGCATTTTTCCAAACATTTTTAAACTTTAAACGAATCAGACCGATGCGTAGTTGGCAAATGACAATTGAAATGGGGAATGTATTTAGGAAGAATTTACGAGCAAGAATTCTCTTTATGCAAAACAAGGAAGTTGAGAGTGCTCCTGCAGTTTTTCACTTTTTATTACGTTTTCCTCCACAGCACACGTAAAAAGGGGTTTAAAAATTTCTCTGATGTTTCTCTCTCTCTCATTCATCTCATGTACAATATGACAGTTTTAATGACAAAAACCTCTTTAATTCCTCCCAACTTAAACTCTCGTTACTGTCATCACCACCATGAACGTTAGAATTTTAATATTTCTCTCAAAAAAAGGTGGTGATGAGTTGACTTTTGTTAGTATAATCTCCACTCATGATACACTTTTTGGGCTTGATGATATGAATGAAAATTGCTCAAATTGTTATCATTACGCAGTTTCTAGTTGTTTCAATATCTCTCCACTTCTCTAAAGTTCATTGCTGTACTTGAGTATTTTCACTTGACTCAACCCCTTCTAATTCATGATATTTAAGTATGAAATAATTTTGCTTAATTTTTCTAAGTGAATCATCAGCTTTGTGAACTTGTTAAATTTCTGTCTTGTCCCCTCCAGGCACAAATTGCTGTTTCATACCAAGTGCAAACTATTATATCCGGTATTAGTCTCAACATGGCCTATACTCCCCCTATTAACGAGCTAATAATTTACTCATTAAAACTTAAATTATTGAAGTAGCCCTTACAAATTTTACAAATAGTTTTCCTCCTCTTTACTCTGCCAGCTATTGCATAACATATTTTAAACGCACAAAACTACCGTTAATAATAACCAGAGACGTTATTTACGTATGAAAATATGCGTACGGAGTACGTGAGCAATCAGCAAAACACAATAAACAATTCACCATATCCCCTGATCCTGATAACTCACAACCCAAAACAAAATGCATATGAGCCCTTACAAGGAAGCTGTTGAATAATAGTATAACGCAATCCCTTACGATAGTAGAGAAGCAAAAGTGCACAAAACTTTACGAGGAAAAAATATCCCTATGAAGAAATAAGATATTAGCAAAGAAATATAAGAAACGAGTTTCTTGGCCCTCGACACAACCCTTTAAGTCCCTTAACAGAAAAATGTATTAGTAATAGGATAACTGATTGCTTTTTTTAGGTAAGCCCTCCACCACTTCATAAGTTTGTAATCGGCTATAAAATGTATTTTTAACAGAGAGAAGGGAGCAGAGTGACTAATTATTTATGTATTATCATTATTAACACCAGCAGAGCATGAGGAGTTGTAAAGAAAAGACTAAATTGATGGATGCACAGTTATCAATTTAATATTGGAGTAATATGATGATTAAAACGCGTAGGAATGGTTAACCAAAGCGGTTAATAAATTTCTATTATCAAGTTGACCATGCGGATCAAAAGGCTAAATTTAGTTAATATTTTAGTTGATGACACATAGCACATTATAAACATTGCTCTATATTTGCTAGGCATCCGTGTAGACGCATCAACTAAGTTTAGCTACGTTTTCTTAACGTCTGCGTAATGAATTGTTTGTTTTCGTTAGCAGATTATTGCAATATAATTTGAGTTGCAATCAAGAAACAGGATTTTTTTCTGGGGGCCTTTCCACGTTTCCCAAACGGCTTTGGTCAGTATATAAAAGACTTGAGCAATCTGCCATAGAAAAATCTACACGATTAGTACAAAAAGCTTATATGTTTGCCGATGCATATATTTATTAAAAGGATAATGTGTTAAGGCAGTTATGCAATATTTTTAGAACATTTTTGTTAACAGCCAAGTGCAACGTCGAGCCTCGAACCTGTACCTTCAACTCTAGTGGAGCTTATCATTTTTTAGGGTAGAGAAAAATGTCTCGTTTCATAACCTCGTCACTTCTCTACGATCAGAGAGAATTGTCAAATGTGGTGAGAAACAATAAAAAGATTTGATGTGACAGGAAGAGTTATCATTGTTACAATTTGCTTGTATAAATTGGTTTATTTATAGCTGAAATTTCTAACCTAATATTTAAGGGATTGGAGACGTATAGAATGTAGATGTACTTATCTTACAAGTGTGATAAGGTAGCCTCATAATTATTTGGTTGATGTATACAAGCCCTTCTCTACACGACTAATGTTGATGACGAATAGTTTTACGCAATTTTTTCATTTGCAATATTATCATTATTGTTGCATGTCTACTTATAATTTCAATAAGGAATACTCCACATAGTCCAAGCCATTTCATGCTCTTGACTCCAATACTCCATTTCAATAGCAGCTACCTGAAAATAAGGGACTTTAAGGATTGCATGCAGGACAATATCATGTCTGTATGCATTTCGTTATTAAATTTTAACTGCAATTCCCCTTTTGGGACTTGAGTTAACTGACAGAATAAACTAGAGCAAACATTAAATTCCACTTTGAGTCTTGTCGTGAGCTGTGTGGCGAGGACTGAAAAGTACCTGCCAAGTGTAACGTAACCATGAATTTGCTTAAGTCCGTCTTTAACCTTATTGGGTATAATCTATAATTAATTTGTTTGCGAATTTAGTCTAATTTTATGATTGCCCTTGATTTTGTTTCAGAGTGCCAAGAAAGAGGACCACTGTCGCATCTAAAGGCTAAGTGGAGTCAAAGGGGCCTTTAGAATTCACTGCCACTTTTAGTTTCCGGTCACAGGGTTGTAAATAAAATAGGAAAATATGAAGCTCTCAGTTTTAGTGATTTTAGTAGCCTCTGGGCTATTAGCTGTTAATGGAGTTCCAGTATCGTTTGACATTGATGATAGTAAGCCCGAGGCGGATCTCCTCTCTCAGGCCGAGTTTAGTCCAAAGAGGTTAGCAAGAAGGGCGGAGGATAAGCCAACGGAGAAAACGACAGAGAAGGGCTCAGCAGCTTCCAGTACGGAGAAGCAAAATGCTCAAGCGAGAGAGGTAAGTAGCTTTAAAAGAAAAATAAATTTGTGATTAAAAAGTTAGAAATTAAGTTAAAGCGTTTACAAGTGAACCAAATTTTTAAGTTGATCGAGGTCTTTTAAATCCATTTTTAAATAGCGTTTAATAGTGATGATGCGACCGGCTTTAGTGCAATATTATAAGCCATTTTGCCAATGTCCTTTACCCAGTTTTTAGGAAAGTTTTATCACCATTTATTTAACTGCTGCTGATTATTCCCATATTACTCTGAAAAGCATGCAAAAGCAAGCGAATAATCAGTTTAGTTTTTCTACTCTAAAGACTCACACACAAAAGCCATATAACACACTCCAATTTAGAAATTCATTAGGCAAAAAGGATTAAGTGGAAGGTTTTGCGTGTAGCTCACCTCCTCCAAGTCTCCCACAACTCAATTCTCTTTGGCTTTTTTAATGCACAAACGCAATCATTCAAAAAGGAATGAAAACGCTTGTGACAAAATTGTCATGAATTTCAAGCTCATGCGATGAAGACAATGACATTAGTTAAAAAATATTTGGAGCGGGAGAGAAAGGAGTAGAAATTGGAAATGGAGTAATAATAATATTTTTAAGTGAAATTATCTGGTAATTAATCTAAATTTATTCCGCACAGGATGATATCGTTGATGTCCTGCGAGCTTTAAATTTACCCGAAGACTTTGCTGACGCCGCACCAGCAGCATCGAACCAGAAAGACTCGAAATCAAACGAGATCCCATCCTCAACCATAAGTAACCGGAAGCAAGATTCTCCCGGGCCAACTATTCCATCTCCTGTAGCTTCTGGTTCTTCAGAGACATCAGTTATGGCATCCAGCTCTCCTCGTATTGCTAGACAATACTTTATGACAGGGAATGCCATGTTGGATAAAATTATGAACTGCCCATGTCAGAAAGACCAGCTGAATGCGGTCGGTGTGAAAGGTGTCGAGTATTCGAACCAACCAAATCCAGCCATTTACAGAGATCCACCATACGGACCTAATAACCTTGGACCTGGAGATGTCATCGCTACTAATCTGAAGAGCGTTGGAGGCACAACGGGAAATGTTTTTGGACAATTGATTAGGCTCATTCTTGGCTTGCCTAATTTGGCATTGAGTTTATTGAAGCCGTTGGTGGTAGGAGCTGCGGATACATTAGCCCAGACAACGGACGCGGCAGCGGGTGTGACGCAACAAGCTGCAAAGAGTATTCCAGTTGTAAGTTTTAATATATAAACTCTTAAAACCATCTAGGGTGGCATGCTAAAATCTGATTGAAATATGAATATTTTTCGTAAAATCTCGACAAGATTTAATCTTCAGTTATCTCACACAATTTTCAAGTTCGTGGCTTAAAAACTTGATGGTTTAGAAGCCCTTTTGGCAGAAATTAGAGATTCTCGCTTGTTGAAAGTATCGTTGATCCCAAGTCTAATTACATAATTTAATGTTTAAACCCCAAACCATAGTAAATTGGGCTGAAGACTTTAAATGCCAAGGCCCTTTGAAAGC
>JAHZMU010001506.1:0-11815 GCA_027743725.1 Rambutsinella grinnellia
AACCTTTAGGAAATGGTATCTACGGCTACGGTACGAGGCAAATGCTATTTCACAACCGGGGCTTGGGCACACCAAGCAAATTTCTCCCGTGTGCTCCCTTATGTGATTGTTAAATGTAGTTTTGCAAAGATATGACTTGAAGCACATTTCACATTTAAACTGTTCCCTCGTCTTTGAGTGGGCGCCTTTCATATGGCACTTTAGTGACGACGAAGTACTAAATTCCGATGGGCAACGTTTGCAAACGTATGGCCGTTCAAAGGTATGAGATGTTAAATGTACCTGTAATTTTGGAAGATATGGAAATTGTCTTCGACAAAACACACAAAATACAATGTTAGTTTTCTCCAAATGAACGCGACTCTTATGAATTTTAAGTTTTACAGGAGTGAGGAACCGTACGCCACACTTATCACATTGAAAATTATATTCATGAACTCGGTGCATCTGTCGGTGTTCCTTGTAGGACTCCCTTTTAAGGAAACTCTTGGGGCACGTGTCACACTGGAAACGGGTACGTGGTGAAGCATGCGTATCCATGTGTATTTTTAAGTTCCCCTTTGTACCAAACTTTCTCCCGCATGCATGGCATCCGTGTCGTTTCTCTCCATGAACCCCTTTTTCATGTTTTCGTAGAATTGATTTGGTTTTAAACACTTTTTCGCAAATGATGCAGGAATTTGTGCTGGGTTTTGCATTTCCTTTAAGACAGGGGTTGGATTTATCTCCACAAAAGTTCCGCACAGACTTTATCCCTTTACCATGAGACTTTATGTGATTTTTGAGACTTCTCTTGGAAAATAAGGTTTTTCCACAAAGGTGGCATTCCATTCCCCCCGGCAGGTTGTGTTTGCGCAGATGATTATTTAGACATTGTGCTGACGATAATTCTTGTGGACATTTTGGGCAAAGATATGGTCGCTCTTGGGAATGCTTCCGACAATGTTGCTCTAATGTGTGCATGCATCGGCACTTATAATTACAAAAGAGACATTCCATTTTTATAGTTTATAGGAATGAATAGAACACGGAAACTTAGGCTTAAAAAATAATTATTTCACACAACCAGTAAAAGCCACAATAGTTTGTGTGCAAGAAATGTGATAAAGTCTTGTAATGCTGATAACTACCAACGAGGTTGAGGCAAAGGTTGTTTTATTCTAAAGAGCTGCGACGAGTCTGAAGAGTGAAATAGTTTGTTACATGGTTCTGTGGCAAACAGAGAAGCTAACAAGGTTAAGCCTACATCAGCCAATGATAAGGTTAATTGGGGTTGAAAGAGAGATGATGATAATATTGGTTTAGAGGGAAAGGTCTGGAAAGGTGATGAGAGTTGAAGGTTAACGGGTTGAATAGTTTTGAACTTAAATTATCACAACTACCAAACGCGTACTCTCTTCTCCTCTGGCAAATTCATCCCATGCGAATCGACTGGACAGTTCCACTCCTTTCCAAACTCTTCCAGATTTTTAAGCGCCCCATTTATACGGACTTCTACAGGCGAATGAGTGTCGTAATTTAGTGCGAGCTTTGCTTCAATTTTAGAAACACTACACATAATCTGTAATAAAAATACATAAATTGTTAAATAAAAATGCTTAAATTGTTTCAAGCCACAATAATAAGTGCAGTAAAAGTATATTTACATTTGCAAATCCAAGATGAAGTAATTGATTTGACGAGAAATGTTCCAACCCCGGAAGTCTTTTTTCTTCTCCGTTTTCCTCAACGTATTTATCATACGCCATTGTCATTAGACGAACGCCAGTATTATCAGCAATATTTTCGTGTAATGTCCGAGTGCCGTTGACATATCTCTTGGTCCCGTTTCCTAAATCTACATACATTTCATTATACTGATCCCGCATAAGCGTTGCTCTCTGATCAAACTCCGTTCTCATTTCATGTCCAAGCCATTTCCTAAAATTGCCATCCTTATCGAATGATAATCCAATTGTATCAAAAGCATGTGCAAGCTCATGCCCAATTGTAAAACCAATCCCAGAGTAGATTTGGTGCGCAGGTAGATTCCGGGAGTAAATGAATTTGTGGAGAAAGTCGGATGAAATTTCTGAAAGACAATTGAACTATTTAACAAAAATTACTTTTCAGTAAATAGTCCATTTCTTACCCATTGAATTAGCCTGGGATTTGTAATACGGCATGATTTGCAAAGGATTGATTGCTTCAACATCTAAATCAATCGGTTCCCTATAAGCATTCAGGTTTAGCTTGATGGAAAAGGTCATCAGCCGTTTTAAATTCGCAAGATATTCCATTCCAAACTCAAATTCCTCAAGGCTTGGGTCGAATTCAGTTTCCAATTCTGTTTCATTTCCTATTTCCATAACTCCAATAGCTGTTCTGCAACTCTCAAGTTTTTCAATTAATTTATTTTTTTCTAAACCAATCCAAGACTCGTGGAAGAGTTGTTTCAAGACAGACTTTATCTTTAAGACAATTTCTTCAGCCTTTTCAATGTCAGGCTTGACCTTCTTTATATTTCCTGATAGCATTGCTGGCAGTAGTGACATTGCTGTCGACACCCGAGTTTCGTAACTCTCTTTAATAACATTCAGAAGAATTGGGGCATTTTGTCTCAAAACAAGTGACAGAAACTTGAGGAATTTGGGCTCATTTGTGGTTGCTATGAAGACAAGAAATCGCCTCCACATTATGTAATTTGCAACAGTTTCATCATCCGTTTCGTCTAGGAGAAGGCTCAACTTCCAGAAGTAATTTGGATCTGTCAAAGTAATATTTTCTTCTTGTTCAACCTGAATATCCGTATTCATAAAGACTCGTTCCAAGAAAGGCTTCAGTTGAATGGAAGACTTGTTTGTCCTACTCATTCCATCTAATTTTGATTGCAGTTGATCCAGTCTAAAATTCTCAATTTTGCTCAGACTGGTTTGGTCTAGTAGATAGCCGTTTGATGAAATACCTGCGAGCTTAATTTCAAATTGGACAATTTCATTAGCCTTTCTAATTAGCTGCCGGCGAGATAAAGATGAGTTTATCATTGCCCCATAATTTGAGATTAAGTTGGTGTAGTTGCCGACAAGCTCAGAGTACTTTTTAGGATTGGAAAGGAACCCGACTTCGTAGACGAGAAGTGGTGGGGCCAACTATAATAATTGTATGAATTTATTATAAAATAAATTCGAAAATCAAATGGAAATTGTGGGGAAACTTACTACAATCGCTTTTCTCTTTGAATTTCTAAAATCTTGAGCAACATTTACCCAAATGATAGCTGATTCATGCGCCATTCCAATTCTCACTTGATCCGCAACTTGATCTTGCCAATTGAACGTTTTGACATTCCACCCATCTGGGTTTATAAGGGGCCAATTATCATCAAATGTTTCAGAATATTCTTTAACTTTCTCACAAAATGACAGCTTCATAAAGGTAGTTTGGGAATGCTCAAATTTCTTAATTAATTCGTAAAACTCGTTAGTTTGGTCTTCCTGTTTTGTGTCATCTGACATATCCCGGAAATAAATTTGCTCCTTTAAATTCCATGAGCTTTTGGCAGCACGACCACATGCAAATTTATAAAAGTTGTCACACGGGTTTTCCGACGGATCCATAAATGCTAAAAGACGAATAGCAGCGTTCAAACACCCTTCCTCTAGGCAAATATCTGGGTTTGTATGAGAAGGGAAAGTGAAATTGGAGAGTTTGCTGATTGTTTCGAATTTTTCAGGGATTGTCATGACATTTTCACCATTTCTGGAAGGGTGACTCAGTACAAACCCTAATATTATCACTGAAATACAAGTACAAACTGCAAAGCAAATTAGTGCTAGGTTTAAAACACTTTTTCCGAGCATTTTTACAGATGTTGGAGAAGGAATTTCTACGGAGAAAGTACTTGACATTTTATTTCCTTAAGTAAAATCAAAAATCTAAAATCTCCATGAATGTCAAGTAAGAATCAGTTTGAGTTTCTTGCTGAACTTTTAACCTTACTGATAGTTTTTAAGATGAATTTAATTGAGACAACTTGAACAAATCTTATGGAGATGTTTCTGGCTTTTGGACATCTCAAAACTAGACTCTGCAGTCTGCTCCAGTCTGCTCATGAGTTAAAATTAGATGCTTTATCCCAGTTTAAAGTTCAGCTTTCAAGATTTGATGATTATGTACATTTTTGTAAAGAAAATTGCTTGCTAATATGCAATGCTAAGCTAAATCTTGCAAATATGACTAATCTTAAATTCCAGCTCAGGTCAAAGTAATATTAGCTTTTTGTAAATAAATGTTGAAGCAAAGAGCCAATCTGCAATCTCCCAACTTCATAGCGTTCATGATTGAAACAAAGACTAAAAAAGGCAATACCTTTTTCATCAAAACGAGTCGAAACGTTTTTTGGCCTAACTCAAAAGGGAAAGAAAAAGGAGCTTGCTTAGCATTAGCAGAGTTCAAACTATTTGCTGGAGCAGGAGCATAGTGAATTCCAGTTTTTGAGTTTATTGGTCGTCATCAATCATCAAATTCGTTATCTGATAACTGTTCTGGTATTTAGCACAGTTTGGAAAGTAAGTGCATTTAATTTGCTTCTTTTTGTTGACATTTTACTTCAAACAAATACTGTATTTAATTTTAAAAAAATTCACATTTCTAGAAATGGCTGACCTTTCAGAGGACGACTATTATAAGAAGGCTGACAACCTATTACTAAATGCGGGTCAAGTCCTTCAAGAGATATTTAAACAGCGATGGAAAGACCTGACTGGAACTGATTGGACACCGGAAAAGAGTCCGAAAGAATTTAAAAACAAATTCAACCGAATTTACAAACAGCTGTCGTATTTCCAGAGAGGTGTTGTTGACAAAGGGGTCGTTGAAGATTGGGATATTACCCTTTTTAATGAACTTCTCTATCATTTGGTCCCTTCAAATGGTGTCAAGAATGAGAAGGAGCATGCTGCTATTAAATCAATCAAATTGATGAGAAATGACCTGGCTCATAATGGAAAGAAGAAGCTGTCGTTTGAGAAATATGTGGAGACCGAAAACAAGTTCAAGGACAACCTCCAATGTCCAAGCTCTTGGCGTTGATAAGGAGAGGATCGATAAGTTTATTGAGATAGCAGGCCTGACAGTTTTCACTTTGGCTTTGGAGCGCTCCAAAGAACTTCAAGTTGAGGGTGATAATTTCTTCAAAGATAAGCAGTTCGAGAAAGCAATCAAGTTGTACACTGAAGCCATTCGACTTCCAAATCTTCCTCCAGTGAACCAAGCAATTCTTCACGAGCAGAGGGGAATGGCTTATTACAATTTGACAAAAGAGAACAAAATAGGGCAAGAGTGCAATTTAGACTTGGCGAAAAAGGACGGAGAGAAAGTGCTGGAGCTTAACGAGAATTCTTGGAAAGGTCACCACCTAATTGGTTTAGTTTGCCAGGCTCAAGGAAACTTAGACGAAGCTGTTAGACATCTCCGCCGAGCAGTTGCAATTGCTCCAACAGAACGCGACTTAAAATCCGACTTTGACGTTTGCAAAATCCTTTCGGGACGAATGTCAAGAGAGGACCACCTTGACCCTGAAAACCTTCCAATGACATTGACAGAGCTTGTGCAAGAATACAACGACTATGTGGGCGCCTCAATCAGTGAAGAACTCTTCATAAAATTAGGAGGTGAAGGCCTAACAGTATTCAAAGGAAGTGAGTATGTGGCCACAGCTCATCAATTCGTTGCTGGTCATCAGGTCGAACAAAGTTTTGTGGAAGCCGCTAAGTATTATTCGAAAGCTGCAAAAGTTGGGAATGCAGATGGGATGATTAATTTAGCTGTCTTCTACAGAGATGGGAAAGGAGTGAAGCAAGATATTTATAAGGCTTTTGAACTCGCCAAGGAAGCTGCTTCCAAACCATCGACGATGAAACGGTTCGGGATAGTCCATAAAGATTGGGGCGTTTTGGCAGCTCAGCATATGCTTGGATTTTTCTATTCTGAAGGCACTGTCGTAAGGAAGGATATGCAAATGGCGGCATATTGGTATAAAAAAGCTGCCGCCTATGGATATGGCAACGCATCGAATAATCTGGGCTGGTTATATAAGAGGGGTGAAGGCGTCCCTCAAAATGACAATATGGCAGAGGTCTATTGGAAGAGTGGAGTTGTCCATAAAAGTTTTAGGGCAGCTGGTGCACTTGTCTCCCACTATTTGGCAAATTTGGAGCCAGAGCTAGCAGAACGTTATCTGGAAATGGCGATTGAGCTGGGTCATGAAGGATTGAAGAGGTAGAAGGAAACGGTTTTGGAGGCGTGTTCAGGAATTGAATTGAGGAAACGGGAAAGCGTAAAAGAAGTTGAAGAATTTGAGAAGAAATTTAAACTAGACAAGAAAGGCATGACTTTCAAGGAAAGAATGGAACGAGTGAAGAAAATGAAGAGCCCAGAACATGGCAAGTGGCTGGAGACAAAACGGCAACTTGAATTAACTCACACCAACGCCCATACTACATGGGCTGGGAGAGCGAGTGAGGACTTAAATTACGTGGAAATTGGAATGAGAGCTGCAAGAGGATCTGTAATTGCTGAGAAGATGATGAAATGCTTGGAGAATACGGTTAAATTTATGCATCTCTGGGACAACAGGAAGGAGCCTATGTCAAATTTGAAGAAAGATGAAGTATTAAATGCCCTGTACGCTTGCTGCAGTTCAACAGAGGCTCATTTGTGTCGTCTTCCGGTTTATGTCTTGCCAGAACTGATGACATTTTTGGAGAAAATTTTGGAATCAAAGGGGGGCGAGAAGAACAGGCTAGATAAGAAGACCCGGCTTTGCTTCAGCTTCCTTTCCATGTATTCGGGACTTGATGATTTGCATTTGGAACTTATGCTGGAGGGTTTGAAGCGCTATCCAAAGGAGCTAGCTTATCATAGGTATGTTTCTATTTAAATGTCATTTCGAACTTAATTCATAAACATTAAATCTAATCGTCTCTTTTTAAACAGGATGGTATCCGACATTTATGGATTACAGCAAAATAATACAGATGGTTTAGATATGACACTACAGGCTCTCCAGATTTTCCCAGATGACTACGACCTTCTCTATGCGAAAGCCACCCATTTACGAATGATTGTTGGGATGCGCGAGCAAGAAAAAGTCAGACAGGCTTTTAAGGATTTCCTAGAAAAGGCCCCAGAAGATCACCGAATGGTCCCAGACGCTTATTATCAAATCGCAATTTCTTATTCTGTCGAAATGGGAGATGTGAAGAAGCTCTTAGCAGATGAAGGGAAATGGGGACTGCTTCAACATTACTACGATATGGCTGAAGTTTCTGAGAAGTCGCAGATGTCTTGTTATCTTCCGGTTGACTCAATTGGGAAAAGGCTATTGGAACCTGTAATGAAATATAAACGTGGGGATGGATTTAAATCAAAATCCATTAACGAATTGAATGACGATCAAATCATTAATGGCAGCTCAATACGAGACAAAGTTTATCTGAAGAATCCCCAACGGATTCAAATGATCAAGAATCACAGGGTATTTCTAAGCGCTCATGGAAACAAGGAACCTTTTGCCAACCTAAAAGTTCCAAACCACACACTCCTCTCCATTCCATTAACATTGACGCCTAAGCAACTTCATAAGCTGGAATCTTTGGAAAACCTTAAAGAAATCAAGCTCCAAGAGATGAACCCAACAACAGACAAGATTTACAAGAGAAGAGTAATCACCTTTAAAATAATAGAGGATCCGTGTTTTGGAATGCCGTCAATTAACCTAATTGGAGAAGACGAGAATGGGGACACGGCTCGCATTTATCTTTACAAAGTGGAGCAAAATGAAGAAGCCCGGAGGTTGTATGGAGTTGGAAGTGTTATTTTAATTGTTGATCCTTACATGAGGCAAGCACTTGATATGACAAATGGGATTAGGGTTGATGACCCAAATTGTGTAGTTCATGTCAGTCAGGTTAATGACATGTGTAGGTATTGTGGAAGGGAAGATGCCCAAAGGAAATGTGGAAAGTGTAAGAAGGTTAGGTATTGTGGGAAAGAATGTCAGGAATTGGATTGGAAAATGTTGAAGCATAAATTGATTTGCTGTTAAAAAATAATTGTAAAGTAATTGAAGATGGGAGTGGAGCAAATGTAATATTTTTGTAATTAAATTTTTATAAAATTGACAAATATTACTGTATCTCAATCTTAAATGTAATAAACCCTCTTTATGTGACACGATCACACTCGAGTAATATAAAACCGCTTTTCATTTCATTAGCTCAGCACATTTTTATTTTCTTACATGCTTTGTCTATGGAAAAATATCCAATATCAGCTTTTCGCAACCATAGTAAAAAAATCTGAACATTCCAATATGTAGACTGGCCGGATTTCCTTTGAGAGTGAAGAGTGGAGATGATCTTCCAAATGGCAATGTTGAATTTATTACAAAGTCATATCGTAAAACCACAACCTCATAAAAACTGGAGCGATAACGCTGAGTATAGACTTTGGAATATATTTCATGTGCATATTCATGTTCATATTTCTACAATGCTATTAAATAAAAAAGAGCTTTGTTTAAAGAGTGACTCAAGAGAAAGACTCATATTATCTTTCGTTTTTATCTCATCCTAATTTATTTAATTATGACTGATTGTGAAATTAAAGTGGAGGGGGATAGTGACAACAGTGAGTTGGAAGAGGGAGAAATCGACGAGTTTTTGGAGGGTGTGCCTGTCCCTCCACAAGAGCAAATTAGGAAGGAAGTCATCAATAGTCCACCACCAACAGCAGTTGAAAAAACGCAAAGATTAATAGTTTTTACTCCGCCACCGCCTTCACCGAGAAAAGATTTCAATTCGGAAAGTGACGGCCAAGAAGCAGAAGAGAAGTCTGCAAAAGAAGCTGCAGCTCACCAAGAGGCATGCCATTGTAGAAAAATTAGAGAAGAAAATGAACACATGAGGAAAGAGTTAAACGAGGTGCGTAGCAGATATGAAGAGGTGCGTAGCAGATATGAAGAAATGGATGAATTTCTTCAAATCCAATTCGGTTAGTGATTTAATTTTATTAATTATTTAAAAAAAAATATAGTATTTTCAACCAATTTTTTTTAGTAGGAGATAAATACGGAACTTTCAGAAAGAATAAAAAGAACGCTTCATTTCTTTAATTCGGGATTCCTCCTCTGGCTTTTTCCGTTCAATTTCAGCTTTACTTTTTTCTGCTTTGGATTTTGCTGAACTTTCCTCTTCTTTTGATGAGGAACTTTAAATTTTTTTTAGTAGGAGATAAATACGGAACTTTCAGAAAGAATAAAAAGAACGAACCAACTGCGAAGCCTTTGATTCTTGCAACGTCTGACAAGGTCTGCCCTACAAAGCAAGTAGTTGATTTAGACTCGGAGCTCGAGCGCCGGTTGATTCCCATTTCAAAGCCAAAAGAAAAGGAGATCTTTGATAAATTAAAAGATAAAAAAACTAAAGCGGATGTTGCAAGAAAAAAACCACGAGAAATTTCTCCATTTAGAGAAAGTCGAGCTAAACCTAAAGTCAAATCTGAAAGTGCTGCTAAAGCTTATCCTCAACGACAGGTACGGAGAAAACGAAGATCAAATGAAAGAAATTCTCCATCCCCTTCTCGGAAACGAAGCCGATCAAAAAGTTCAAGTCAGAGTCAAGCTGAATCTCATTCAGGGCAACCAAAAAAGGCCAGAATGGCTCAGTTTCCGAAAATTCAATTTGACCCTACAGGGCTTGAGGGAAATGAAACAGTCCTACCAGATTTCAAGCTTTGTCCTTTATGCCCCACTGGGGTTAAAAGCGAGGAGTTAAAAAATCACTTATTAACCCATAAAGGAATTACAAACAGTTGTATAAGCTGCAACTTAGATTTTCCTACCAGGAGAAAGTTGGAAATCCATTTCCTCCAAAAGCATAGGAATAGATGTGCAAAAAACGAGAATTTTAAATCTATCGAGACAATCCAAGCCCCGTTCAAGGAATGGCTAACTGAAATGGCGGATCTTGCCATTCCTATTAAACAAGACAACTTTGTCACTTTGGAAGAAATCCAGGAAATTCCCTCGGACGGAGATGGATGGGAAGTCTTCGTGAAGAGTCTTTATTCGGAAAAAGATGAAGACTTTCTTTTCGAACTTTTTGAAAAATTTGGAAAGGTGGAAAATATGAGGATTTTACAAAATCGGAATCGTTTTACAAACACGAGGAAGGGATTTTCAGCATTTGTTAGAATGCATGATTATGGGGCGGCTGTCCAAGCCATCCATTCTTTAAATGGATATATTTTAGACAATGAGGGAGAACTGAATGTATCATTTTCAATGGACACTTTGCAGAAATTGCTAAAACGTCTCCCGTGATATGGATAATTATTTTCTTTCTGAAATTCTTTTCTCTAATATAAATTTGGGTCAGTGCACTACTAAATGCATTAGATGAAAATGAGACGCACTTTTTCTTTCATAAGCCGTCAACTAGCACATGGCCTGAATTATAAAAGCTCCTTTCTTTCCTTATGGCTTGTCTATAAAAATACCATCAACGTTCCTAAATCCTAATGCAAGGCCAAGCAGCTCATTAGCCAAGCCACTTCCTCTGATGATGGGGATGATGCATCTTATTTTACTAAATAGAAATGCTGAATATTATTTTGCTCGTATTCGTATAACTCTCAAGAAGGCCACATTACACTGATGTGAGAGATTAGCTATTACAGTCATATTGCATATCAACAACCTCATAAAGACTGGAGCAATTACGCTGGCGTAGAAGCAGAGCACTCGTTTTTGGATAATAAAATCCTGAAGAAAATCCGGTGCAAATCCTTTCCTTATTACGAATAAAAAACAGTTTTATTCTAAAGAGTTAAGCTGCATAGTTGACACGTATCTACACAATTCATCTTTCTACTTTCTTTAATTTAATCATGGTGGAAATTAAATTTGAAAATAATTTGGATTGTTTGGAAAAGGATGATGGTGAAATTGATAATTTTTTGAAGGATGTCCTTCCACAAGTTGAAAGTAATGGAGTGGCAAGCGTTAATAATTCACCACCATCAGAAGCGCGATTAATCGTTTTTACCCCGCCTCCACCATCCCCAACAAGGGATGAGGAAGGACAAGAAGCAAATAATTCCGTTGAAGAACCTGCAGTTTATCAAGAATTGGAGGGAAATGAAGAGAAAATTAATAAAATTAGTAATTGCCACTGCAATGAAAAGCTGAAGAACGAGATTGCAGAAATGCATCTCTTTCTTCAAGTTGAATTTGGTAAGTCAATTATTATTTTTAAATTTTGAAAAGGTTTGAAGAAATCTTAATAAAATTTAATTTTAAACAGGGGATAAGTATGTAGCATTCAGGAAGAATAGAAAGCACTTAACACAAAATGGCATTGAAGAAAAGTGTAACCCTGATTGGAAGAAAGAGAAAGTGAATGATGGTCTACACTTTTCTAAGACGATTAAAGGTAAAACAAAATAGTTTTTGATTCCGTTAGCTATTTTTTAAAAATTTATTTGTGTAACGAATTTGAAGGTGATAATGGGCCACTTCCAAAGCCTTTGGATCTTTCAACGTCTGGCAAGAACTGCAGTCAAAACCAAACGGTGACTTACAACTCAGAGATCAAGCGCTCCAAGGAAAGCAGTCTTGTTTCCGGTTTTGATGTCGGAAAGAGAAAGCCAAAAGAAAGTTCCTCATCAAAAGAAGAGGAAAGTTCAGCAAAATCCAAAGCAGAAAAAAGTAAAGCTGAAATTGAACGGAAAAAGCCAGAGGAGGAATCCCGAATTAAAGAAATGAAGCGTTCTT